>JANTPZ010023393.1:0-33494 GCA_025593235.1 Vachellia pachyceras | reverse complement strand
TCTTGATCATACTTATGCTTGATGATGAACTGCAGGACATAGAGCTACATCATGAGGATTGTTGAGCAAAGAAAGATATATGCAAACACACAAATGCAGAAGTTTCTTCAGTCACAAATAAACTTTTTCTCCACCAAGTGTTCCTCTAGAAAATTGAACATTTCTTGTTTACGTAAATGACAAACAAGCACACCTTTTGCCATCTGTTTGAACTCGAAGATGCAGCTCCAATCTCGAAGTCTTCCTTAACTCAAAGAACTCGAGCAGAGTGAGGGAGCTCCATCCAATCTTACTAAGGAACAGAACAGAAGACACCATTTTTCAAGTTCTATAAGTAACAATCTCACTGAGGTATGGTGCTCCATCCACACTCAGTTTCACATAAATCCTAGAAGCATCAGCCTCCTGCAAGCTGTTCTTCTGGTCAGATTTGCTTCGGTGGCCACCCCACAATCATTATACTGTCAAAATGAACCAAAATCATCAATTTTAGCTTTAGATCCACATGATCTCACCCCATAAAAAATAGAAATATCATAGATTAAACAGACCATGAAAGACACGCAGATCCATTTAAGGTTGAATAGATGATACCCTTTATTGTTTCCACTGGCATTGAGGTTTTAAAGAGGAAAGGAAGAAAAGAACTGACCATGTTCATCCTGAGACTCGAATCCAGACGAATATGAAGTCGAAGACAGCAACAGTCAAGCTCGAGTAGATGTCGAGCGTCCAGCCGTAGCAGAGCTGAGCTAGAGCAGAAGCTGACCATCGTGCGTCGTGCTAGTTGACTCTCGGCGACGGGAGCTCTAGCAGAAATCGAGCTCAACTAGTTGGCGGCGATCGAGTTAGGGCAAAAGAGGTTGAAATGGAAGGAAGGATTAATGGATTTGGGGGGCTTTGGCAATTGGCAGGAAGCAAAAGGCTAAAAGGTAAAGTGAAGGAGGCACATCAGATCGGCTTTTAGGTTACACTGGAGGGAAATAAATTCATTCTAAATTTTCGCAAGTGTTACCCGTATTGGAGGGAAATAATTTTGTTGAATAAATGTTGGGGTAAATGAAATTTTTCAAAGGAAAATAATTCATTCGAATTTACTCTTTATTTAAATATGAAATATTAGTTTTGATTAAATTTCTTACTAATTAGATAATTTAAGGAGGATTATCAATGCCCTTGTTAATCTTTCTCCTTATTTAGAGAGGAAGTATTAGTCCTTACTAAATTATTTACTAATTATATAATTTAGAGAGGAATAACTAAGTCGTCGCTAATTTTTCTCACTACTTTGAAAAATTAGAGAGGAATTTAATATTCATCGCTAAATTCCTCGCTAATTGGGCATTTTAGAGAGAAATATCCAAGTCGTCGCTAATTTTCCTCGCTAATTTGGACATTAGAGAGGAATTTAATATCTCTCGCTAAATTCTTCGCTAATTGAGCTATTTAGAGAGGAATTTTAAAGCCGTCGCTAATTTTCCTCGCTAATTTATGATTTTCTAGTAGTGATCCTCTTCACTTGTAGAATTTAATAATCTAATCAACTTTTAAGACTAATATAAAAAAATAACAGACCCTTCACATCCAAAAACTTCAACTGCGCAGCAATTCGAACTCATGGCGAAGCTTGAAGGATTGGATGAATCCAAGTCCAAAAATCATGGATGGACTCCGATTCTTTGCCTTAGTTGACTATCTCTTTGTTTTGATCTTTTTTACATTCTTCGTCCATCTACATCACTCTGAGATTATCTGCATTTGAATTCTAATATATGCAGGAACACGTTGATCTGATCTAAATCATCCCCTATTTTCCTTTCTGAATTTGTGTTTCTGGTTATTTCAGCTCACCGGAATAGAGATGAGTGGTTCATCTACTGATGACTACATTCTTGTAATGTTTAGTGAGCTCATGTTGTAATTTGCAAGGCCAATTCTCATCACATTGTCATTTCCATTCAAATTATAAGTTCAATGGAAGAGCTTCTTCTCGTTAATCTTCCCCCATACAAGTGAACATCAGAGTTTTCTTTCTGTGTTTTAGTGTTCTTTCGTTTTAAAGTGATAGTGTTCTTTCGTTGATTAGTTCTCCTTTCTTTTCTTAAATAATAAAATTAGCCACAAAATTGTGATGAATTTTAAGATTAGATAAATTTCCAATTTTAATGGACCCCAAGATTGACAAATCTGAACAAATTGTGCCCTTCCACTTAATTGTCATCTAGGCCGTTTGGATCAGTGGCGGCAAGGTTACTTTTATTTCATTTGACTTTTGTAATATTAAGTTTGTGTAGAAGACGGTTTCTTAGTATAAAAGTTAAATTTTTGTAAGGGAAATTATGAAAAATAAATACACAACTTAAAATTATTTATTTTTGTATATAATTAATTAAAGTATACTATCTCCTGTTTTTAATATAAAACAAGATAGATCATTACATCGAATACATCTCCATGAGGAAGTGTGATCAATCCTCTTTGAAATTTCAAGATTTTGATGGGATAAATTTCCGATTCTAATGGACCTCAAAATTGAAAAATCCGAACAAATTATGCCTTCCACTTAATTGTCGTCATTATCCGTTTGAGGACCACCATGTCCGTATCTACTTTAATAATCGAGATGCACTATCAAAAAACGTTCTTTATTGTCAATAAAAAGACTCAATGTTATCCTTTACAGTGCATCCTTTTGTTTTTTTTTTTTTCGAAGTTTCTTGACCAACTAAAGAGCAGACCAATTGTCAATAAATGACGATGAAAACTGCATCCAGCAATGCTAATTTGGTAGGCCATATATGTACAGTAACGCTCTATAATTGCAGTGTACCTGCCCTTCCTTTTACTTTGCCTAAGTCTGTGTCTCATTGTTACGTCCTCCTCGCCTAGTCAGGTTTCGGATACCATGTCCATGATTGCTGACTGGTGGCGCCATATGATGTCGGTCGTCTTCATTTCCAGTGAATTCACATCCTTTGAACAATTTGAGTTGTTCTCACGGACGAAAATCCAATGGGTATTGTTTGCACAGGTCCTAAAGGACATAGAGAATTACCATCATGTCCCTGAAAATAAAAAAAAATTGGGTTTGAGTCCAATGGAACCTGAATTTGATTATTTGGAAATGCGAAAAGACCTAATTTCTCCTGGTTATTTGAGTTGAAATGTTAGGCGTGAAGGATAATAGCGCAAGAAGGTATTCTCATTTTGCCAATTAATTAATCCAACCCAGGTTTTGTACGAATCCAATTCAGTATGATTTTTAGGGATGTGATGATATTTTTTCCTATTCTTTGATATCTGTACGTAATTTATGATAGCGCTCTATCTTTCTTTCGGTTGGAAATTAATGGCAGTGCTCTTTCTTTCGTTTTTTTCTAAAGAGAAGGAAAAAGAAACAATAGTTTTAAATTTCCAGTTGTAATGGACCCCGTAATTGGGAGTGACAGTACATAGACAAGTTAGGAGATGTTGCAGAATTTTCAAGCATCTTCCATGAAGCTTCCACAATGCATCAGTTGATGATTCTTGGCCTGCAAATTTTCAAGTGTGAGAAGAACGGAATTAAACTGCAATGATCAGACTTTTCTTGAGCTTGAGTCATCATGAACTCGTTTTAAAGTGATAGTGTTTAGTTGATTGGTTCTCCTTTCTTTTCTCAAATAATAAAATTAGCCACAAATTGTGATGAATTTCAAGGATTTTTTATCAGATAAATTTCCAATTTTAATGGACCCCAAAATTGACAAATCTTGATAAATTGTGCCCTTCCACTTAATTCTTGTCATCACTCGTTTCCCTACGGGCTGGATCATGTCCATTTCACATTGCTTTAGCCAAATTTTAAATAAGAAAGCAATCATTTCGGAATTCTTTCAATGATTTTTTAATTTATTGAAAAATGATCGAAAGGTATTAGAAGATTACATAATAACATCTCAAAATGCGGTTTTTGAAATTGAAAGAAAGCGATTAAAAAGTCTTAACCATTTTTAAAAATTCTCAAACCACATCATCAAAGATACCGATTGTGGCTTGCCACACCAACCTCCTACTTTATGCTATATTTGGTATGGTGGAATTGAGAGATGGAATTGAAAATGGAATTCATTTCCTATATTTGGTATGGTGAAATTAGAAATGAAAATGAAAATATAATTAAAAAGGGTAGAAATGATTTCATGATGTAACCCATTGAATTGTATTCAATTCTATGGAATTAATTTTTTGACCTCTCATTTTTTTCTATATTTATATCCATTTCTATATCAATTTCAATCCTCATTTCCATTTCCATCTCCATTTTCACCAAAATCAATTCCAGCGTATCAAACGAGCCATTAGAGTTCCTATGGCTGGCTACCAACGAGCTAACGATCAATGGAGGAAATTATTTTGGCAAGTGGTGAAGGTGAGATTTGAAACCAGCCCACTTGCATGTCAAAAACATTAATGCATTTCAATATATATAGTGCAACAAGAAATCTAAGTGCACTCTTTTATCTTGACTCTAACTTATTCCCAACTTCTTTTCGAGCTAGCAATCCCCGTATTTCATTAAATATTACTAATTTTTATTTATCCGAGTAATAAATCCACATTTTCATTTCATTAACAAGTTTTGTATAAGCATTTCCATTATTTTATGAAATATTACTAATTTTTGTTTGTTGAGTAAAAGAATCACATTTTCAAATCATTCAGATTTACCATTTTTTTCGCAACTCTCAGTTTTGGCAGGCAAACCTAAACACTAGCAGCTTCTTTTTTATTTTTCTAGGTGTATTTGAAAGTTCATAATTTTTTTATATATTTTGTATTCAGTTTATTAGTTATATTAATCATTTTTTTCTTTACGTAACTTATAATCTTAATAACGTTATATGAGGGTATTTCAAAAAGATTAGATCATAGTTGGTATAATTAAATAATTTCTTTATGGTCATCAATCTATTCAAATTAGTTTAAGTATCATTACAGTCATTACCTTTTTTAACCACTGCCAAAATTTATTTAGTGTCTTTTGCAAGTTCTAGACCACATAGTGCATGTTCTTTATTTTTAAAGTAATTACTTTGAGGTATTCTAATATCGAATTTAATTTTTTTAATTAAAACCGTCATAACCATAATAACATGAAAATATATTTATATTAAATAATTTTATTTAAAATTATTTAATAATATTGATGTTAATATAATTTTTATTATCATATTTAAATTGCTTATAGACTTAATATATTTTAACATAGAGTTAAGGATATTTCAAGCCATTACCCATTTTCTTACCTTTATATTTTCTTTCATCTATCCAAACATAACGAGAGAGAATATTTTTCCTCATCTTCATTTTGTTTCCTCTCTACTTTTATTTCCATCCAAACGAAATGAGACGTTAGAGGTATGTCATCCTTGCCGGACACAGTACGTAGAATGATATGGGAATCTGTCTTGTGGGAAGTCATAAATTAAATACCTCCTGTGCTTTTATTTTATTTCAATTTTTAGAAAATTATTGTAAGTATGACTATAAAATATAGTTATATATATATATATATTCTTGTATTTAGGGAAAATCCCACAAAAATGCGACTTCAATTTTAAAATTTCAAAAAGTCGCTTTAATAAGAAAAATGGCACAATTAATGATCAGATGGTATCAATATGGAATTTTAATATTTAGACAAAAAGTCAAAACTTCCTCAAAGAGTTTTTTAAAAGTGGGAGGTAGGCGCGACAAATTAAATAATAAAATTAACAATCACGACTTTGAAAATGCTATTTACAATTATTTTTAATCATCCTAAAATTTCATAATTTAAGTCATTTCCTATATTTTTTTTGATAGAAAGGGAAATAAAAAACGATAGCTAAATACAAGGTCCGCCCACATCAATAACATTCTCATAATCTCTTAAGGCTAAACGACGAATTCCCACAGGTAGATCCGGCAACACAAGCAAATCGACAGTCATCTCCCAAGCCTCCTTCGCAAGATCATCTGCGACTATATTGACCTCTCTTCTACATTGAACCAACTCCACCCTCCAGCTTCTCTATAACATAGCCTTAATCTCTTTCAAAATCCCGAAATCTGGATGTGAAGAGGAAGGTGGACTTTGGATAAGACAAACTAACTGATTACAATCACATTCAACAACTAGATCTTGAAATCCATTGTCTGCAGCTAACTTCAACCCCCATAACACACCACAAGCCTCGGCCGTGATGATAGAACCAGGCCCAATCTTATACATAAAGCATAACAAGACTCTACCCGTATCATCATGCAAGATACCCCCACACGTACACAATCCTAAATTTTGTCTCGACCCATCAACATTAATCTTCACATATCCTCCTAAAGGGGGGCACCACCTATCCCCATACATACTGAAATCCCTCGAAGATATCAGGTTCTAATTTCGCCAAGATAAGCATCCTTTCGTTCGAGCTAATAATTCATCGTTCTTCCATACTCGATGATTAAATATCCTATCATTACGAGCTATTCAAATATGCCTGCATAACACAGCAAACCATAATATGAATTCAAATCCCGCCCCCAAGAAACGTTGGGTTAGACACCAAACCATCCTTTCATTCCTATCATTTATACCGAAAAAGGAACAATGCTTCTCTTTTGGGACTTGTGTTCTCCAAAAGTCCTGCAGAAAAATACAATCCCTCAACACATGCAAGATAGATTCTTGCCCATTCATGTAAAAATCACATAACCCAGACTGGTGCAAACCTCTCCGGAAGCGATACAAATTAGTCAGAAGTCTACCATGACTACATAGCCATAAGAATAGCCAGTATCGCTGGGGAACTTGCAACTTCCAAATCAATTTCCAAGGTCCCTTCCCATGCAAATGGTTCTCCCTGGTCAAGTAACAATACACCGATTTAACTGTAAAACAACCATCACTGGACCATCTCCAAGTTGGCAAATCTGCACTTCTGGACTCATGAACTTTGATTTGTTGCATGGCCATCAAAACATGTGAAGGTAATAAATGCTCAAAAAAGCTCCACTTCCAATAACCTTTCTCATCCAAGCTATCAGAAATTTTCCATTGCAGAACGTCCTCATGCAAAGGCTGAATGGCTAATTTATCTAATGTATCCAAATTCGATAGCCAATGATCTTGCCAAAACCGGATATTTCTTCCATTCACTATTCTCCATGAAACACTATTCAAAACTGATTGCCACATAGACCGAATACCCCTCCACGTAGCTGATTCCGATTTCCTTTTTACAACTTTTGGAATAATATCATTCCCTGCCTTGTACTTTTCTCTCATAAACTTAACCCATAAAGAATCTTTGTTATTAATTAAAGACCATCCCAATTTGGTCATAAAGGCTTGGTTTTGGTGACGAGCTTAACGCAAACCTAGACCACCCACTTCTTTCTTCAAACAAATCCTCTCCCAAGCCATTTCCTATATTTACGAGGATATTGACAACCCTTCGTATCATTTCACAATTCACAATTTCAGCAACTCCACTAAAACATATTATTTTATATTATATGAACTGTTTCCTACACTTGCAACTAGATTAACACAGCACCTAGCCATTTGAATTTCACACACACACACACACACAAGTGCAATTATAATAAGTAGATATGTTTATGGCAAATATAATTATATTTCATTAAATAGTTTGTAAATTGTAAAAAATAACTTAAATAAAATAAGGTTAAAATTGTCCATGTAAAAATTGGTCTAACCCTGCAAACTGAAATAGTCTTACAAAAAAAAAAAGTTCAAGGACCTAATTCAAATTTAGAGATAATTATCATATTAATTTTCCCTTTATTATTTACTCTAAAGAAGTTGTGCCAATCGAGATCAATATTAGAATAAAACCATGTCTGATCTTAACAAAAAAAATAAAATGTTTAGTCCGAAATAATAGAAATATAAAAACTACAGAAATCATAGAGGAACACGTACAGTTCAATGTAATATCGATTTCTAAACTAATTTTCTATGAACTGATTGATTAAACTTGTCTCATACGTTAATTGTTTGAAGCGTAAAAATACTCATTATTTTTTATCAAAAAAGCATCCAGTACCATTTGTTGTATGAGGTGTAAAAATAATTATGAATATTTAAAATAAGTGTAAAAATGTTGTGACCATTAAATATAACCAAACAGCTAGGACCGTTACTTTTTGTTGTGGGCTCACATTATTTTTATATATTCATATTTAACGGTGTTACGTTATATTTAACGATCATAACATTTTTATTTTTATTTTTGATGGTGAAAGATATTTTTACACCTCATGAAAATATACGATGCTGGACGCTATTTTGTAAAGAAATAATGGATATTTTTGCGTTTTAATCCTACATCAATTAAGCTTCGAACATCGAGGAAGACGACTAAGATGGACGACCCCTGCTACTGGTCATGGTAGCTTCTAGAATTTTTCTTCTTCTCAATACATCAGTCGATTGGATCTGATGGAAATATATTTATTTGACAAGTGATCAAACAAAACCCAAGAAAATAGGGTAATTTGAAAATTTCATTATTCTAATTATTTTATTTTTATTATATTTTCACGCGATTCCCTTAATAATAATAACAATTCTTTATCGATTGTTACACATGCGGATATAACTATATAAATAGGATTACGTTTAACTTAATGTTGACAACTAAGAGACAATTGCACCAATTTTGAAGAACTACGTGTTAAATTATTTAACAAATTTTTTTAGTGTCCACAGCTGCTACAGTTATAGGAATATTATGGGACATCATATTAATTTTAGGATATGTATATTAGATTTCTGAATAACTTTAGGTTGGGCAGCACTCACTCATTGAAGAGATTGACGAGGTCTCAAAGTCTGTGTAGTCGTTATCGGCAGTCAAAATCTTCAAAATCATAGTCCTCACTGTCTTCAACATTGTCTGCAGATTTATTGTTAGAATAATTCAACAATGGGTCACATATTACACTTATATGTAGTGTCATTATTTTTTGTCTCAGTCCAAATATAAAGTGATCAACTAATGTTTAAGGAATTAAGTTGGCTCAATTAGATGTTATGAACTAATATATATTGAGGCCGATTTGTTATGGCCCGTATTAATTGATAGACTAAATACTGGGTTCCTCTACAAATACAGGGCTATATCCCCGGGTTAGTTAGGGTAATCATAATCGCTTTGCTTCCTCATTTGTAGACAGTTTCTCTCTTTTCTAGTGATAACCTAATTGATCTACCCCTTCCGTCTAATCCATCAATAAATCCAGATACACTTTCGCAATGCTCTAGATTATTCCATTGAACTTGTATGACTTTTAAATACCATCATTTATAATCCAATTAACAACAAATGCAAAGCAAAAAAGAAAAGAATGGATCAGCAGGTGAGAATGCAACATGTGGCTCATCCAATTTACGATGTTGGTATTTGAATTTACCGTATTTTAGATATAAATGAAACAAAGGATTCGGTGTAAAGTGGAAACAACATTGTTTTTTTTTCCAAAAAAAAAAAACAACACATGTGAAGAGAGAAAGAAAGGTGGGGTTTATAACTGTATTCTTAACATTTTATGCAAATCAAATAAGAGCATCAAGGAGTAAACGCATACCATATTTGGACGTGGTTGCTTTATAAGGTTCTGAATCAATGATGAGGGAATCAAATGAACTAGTATTCAGTCATGGACAGTTTGTCCATTTTATTGCTTCCATTGTAGATGGCCATAATAGATTATAGCCTTCAGAGCAATTTCTGAGTAGATTCAGAAGGTTTTCCAACCTGAGTTCTTTCAGTGGAAGCACGATGGTAGTCTCAATTCCATCACATATTGATGTTTCTTCACCAAATACAAATTTTAACTGAGGAGCATCTCTAATGAACAGGGATTACAGCTGTACAAAACCTTGAACACAAAAGCTTGGGGCAAATAGATTCTAATTGGTTACAATTCCAAACACAGAATTTCCCATTTTGGGAATCTCAAACCCTCCCTTGTATCAACACCATCCTCTTTCTCAATTACGTCCTTCAATTCATTACATTCATTTGTTGTGACGACAGACTGCAAGCAACAGAGGCTGGGAAGAGAGACGTCAACATTGGACAGTTGATAATGTTGAAGAACTTAAGGATCAAAGGGACTAATTGTTACTGGGTCAGTAGACATGATTTACCCGTCTGGGAACGCAGTAGAGAAGTACTTTTACGCAAGTCGAGGTAAATATATGAAGGAGATTATCTCATTTTGCAAAAACTTAAGGATCAAAGGGACTAATTGTTATTGGGTCAGGAGACATGATTTACCCGTTTGGGAACGCGGTAGATAAGTACTTTTACGCAAATCGAAGTAAATATATGAAGGAGATTATCTCGTTTTGCAAAAAACACTGTTGAACATGCGTTTGGCCTTTCTCAAACGCTCCAACAAACAAATTCGATATCTCTACTACTTGCTTTCCAGTGAGGGTGCCTTGGTTCAATGTCTAAAGTTAAAGAGGAATCTTAAACTTTTTACTTTTCTAAGTTACAATTAGTTTGGAAGAAAAACGAGTCTACGGCGACGTTCATTTTCCAAAGGAAAAGTGCTTAATTTTGAAGTCATGACTTGAAATTAAACGCCTGTTTTCTTAATTAAAGATGAGACTCTATGTAATATGATAAGAATTACTTTTTGAAAATTATTTAAGGATTTTATTATATTAAACAAAAGACGAAATTGCAAACAAAATTATGACAGAGGGGCAAAACAATACATAATATATGATCTGGCCTATAGCTACATGTTATTTTAAGCGCATTAGAATTTTAGCTTCCATATGTGTAGTCACTTGGTCCAATAATGTGATTGAAAATGATAAAATAAAGAGGAACACTTTTTTTTTTGTTACATAGAGGAACACTTTGAATGTGAAGAATTAATTCCAAATTGTTGATCCAAATCTCACCTACTACCCAATAATAGAATAGAATAATTGCTTGTATGGCCGACCATTGTCCCATGTGATTTTTTCTGATCGTTTATATATAAATATATCTTTGAGCTCTGTCCCCTACTTTTATGAAGTATAACAATACATTTGAAGGATTAAACTATTAGATTGGTGGAGACGTCTAAGATAAATTAATTTTAAATAGATTGGATCAGTCATCCTTGTTTCTATTGTTGTTTTTTTTTTCTGCAATCACCTCAATTATTTTTTTTAAAGTGAATGCATTTTGAAAGATAACAATTACATTTTTTTATAACCAAAATTATTTTGATAATTTTTTGGATTAATACAATTCTCAGTCCCTTAATTTTATTCTCATTTTGGTTTCGGCCCTTTTACTATATTATAAGGATCAATATTTTAAATAAAATGAAATTTGAGGGACCAAAACTAAAATGAAAGGAAACTTAAAAGACTAAAGATTGTATTAAACCCATTTTTTAGTAGTATTTCATTATTTTTCCTGGTTGGGCCAAATCCAGCCCAAACTGGCTTGGGCCATCATTTGCTGAAGCCTCCCAAAAGTACTTTTAGTGGTAATGTTCTCATGAAAACATTCTATAGACAGATCAATGTTGAATCTTAAGCTTTTGACAGAGTCAATTGGAATTTTATGAAGTTGATTCTTCAAGAGATAGGCATGGAAGAGCGTGCTATAAACCTCTTAATGAATTGCATCTCTTCAACCTCCTACAATGTTTTGTGGAATGGTTCTTACTCTGAATTTTTCTCCCCTGGGAGAGGCCTTCGTCAGGGTGACCCTATCTCCCCCTTTTTATTTGTGCTATATATGGACAAACTTTCTCATATCATTATTGATGCTGTGGATGCTAATCAATGGAAACCTATTGTTATTTCTAAAAATGGCCCCTCCATTTCCCACCTTATGTTTGCCGATGATCTTCTTCTTTTTGGGGAAGCCTCGGAGAAGCAAATCTCTGTTATGATGTCTTCCTTGGACAATTTTTGTAAGGCTTCAGGGGCTAAAGTTAGTACAGAGAAATCCTCTATTTTCTTCTCTAAAAGAGTGTCTAGTGGAATGAGAAAGAAAATTCAAGATATCTCTGGTATGAAAGTCTCTGCTGAAATCGGGAAATATCTGGGATTCCCTCTATCCAGAAATAGAAGACCCACTGATAAATTTCAGTATATTATTGATAGAGTCAAATCTAAGTTATCTTCCTGGAAAGCTAACTGCCTTTCAGTTGCTGGACGTATCACCTTGGCAAAATCAGTTCTTAGCTCTTGCCCTATCTACCCTATGCAAGTTGCCAAAGTTCCTTTATCTATTTGTAATGAAATTGAAAAGATTCAACGCAATTTCATTTGGGGTTCTGCGAACAACAAGGGATTTCACCCTATTAGTTGGGAGACTATCACTCGTCCCAAATCCCATGGGGGACTTGGCTTTAGAAAGTTGCAATCTATGAATAGAGCTTTTGGAGCTAAGATTGCTTGGAATCTTCTTCTAGGCAAACAAGGCTTATGGACTGATGTTTTGCAGAGCAAATATATGGTCAGAAATGAACATAACCTCTTACACCACCAACCAGGAGACTCAAATTTATGGCTCTTTATCTGTGATCAAAGAAGCCTTATTGAGAATAACATCAAATGGCAGGTGAAGGATGGAAAAACTGTGAGATTCTTTTCTGATTTCTGGTTAATTCCGGGAAAGACAATTAAAGAATTATGCTCTAGACCCCTCTCTCAGGAAGAGGAAAATTCTAAGGTGTCTGATTGGGTAATCAATGGTAGATGGGACTATCAACGCCTTAGAAATCTTGTTAACAGGGATGTAACTTCCACCTTAATTACCTCATTTCCCCCTCGACCTGAGGCTGGCAATGATATTATGACCTGGGGTTGCACAACTTCTGGGAATTTCTCAGTTAAGAGTGCCTATTTCTCTATTGAGCTTGATCCTCCCAACATGTATAGCCCTGTTTATAATCAAATTTGGAAATGGAAAGGTGCGGAGAGAATTAAAATCTTTCTTTGGAAAACTTTTCACAACAGACTTCCTACTAATGCTTGGAGAAGCTCTTGGTCAAATGTGTCTCCTTTATGCCCTTATTGCCAGGAGGGAGAGGAAACTACCTTACATATCCTTAGGGATTGCAGCTATGCTAGGGACCTTTGGTCCAGAGCTGTTCGCCCTCCTCTTATGATTAATTTCCTTTCTTGTTCTTTGCGTGATTGGATTGCTATAAACCTCAAAAGACAATTAGGAATCAATTCAATTTGTAATTGGGGTCTTTTTTGGGGTGTAGCCTGCTGGTTCTTATGGTCTTAGAGAAATAAAGAGATATTTGACACTCATTTCACCAAGCCCGCTGATCCCTTTAACTCTATCAATATGACGTGGAGTTTGTTTGTTCAACATGAAGACATCTTGGATACAGAACCTGTTCTAAATACTTCTCATCACCATCAATGGTTACCCCCTGATATAGGTTGGGCTAAAGTAAATGTTGATGGAGCTGTGGCCAGAGTCTCCAACAAGGCAGGTTGTGGAGGCGTCATCAGGAATCATTTGGGGACCTGGATTATTGGATTTGCTAAATCGTTGGGACTATGTGATTCTTATACTACTGAAGAATGGACGATTCTTAGAGGCCTCCAGTTAGCTTCTGAATGTGGTTTCAAGAAAATTCTTATTGAATCAGATGCTAAATTACTGGTTGATAATCTTAATTCTAATTGTCAAAATGCTAATACTGGGCTTTTGTTTCAGGAAATCAAAGATTTCATCTCTAGGGAGCACAATGTTATCATACGCTACATTCCGAGAGACCAAAACCTTCTGGCTGACGCTCTTGCTAAGGAAGCTATCAACTCTTCTATTATTTACAAATCGTGCCCGCACCACCTACATGCACTGTGCTCGAATGATATTTTGGGATCTTTTCCCTACTCTTTGTAATCTTTCTTTGTTTTTTGAGCTTTGAGCTCTCGTTTTCTGTATCAAAAAAAATGTTGCCTCATTCTATTTCAAAAAACTTGACTGAAAATGGACGTTGACTATTTAAGAATTGAATTTGACCGTTAACAATTCTTTAAACCACATTAACTATCAAAGAAGAATGGTTGATTCATTAAATCTGGGTAAAGTTGAATTAATGTTACCTCATTCTATTTAAAAAACTTATGTGAGAAATGGATGTTGACTATTTAAGAATTAACTTTGACCGTTAACAATTTTTTAAACCACATTACCTATTAAAGAAGAATGGTTAACTCATTAAACTTGACTAAAGTTGAATCTTTTTTAAACCTCGAGGACTTCATAGGGCCAACCTAATCCGGATACCCATACTGTAGAGGCCCACAAAAGGAGGCGACCCATCCAAGCCGACAACTTCATGCACAATTCAAGATTCAAACTCTGAACATTGCATAAGGGGCCTAGCGCCTCATCCAGCTAACAAACCAAAGTATTTAAATGAAATAAAAATGATACATATGATGAATCCCTTCTGGAATATTAATTGCATACAACATAATGCATCTTTAAAGTTATAAATATTATTGTGCTCCAATTATCATATACACGATCTCACAAGGTCATTCAACAAAATCAGCATCTTCCCATATACAAAATCGTCGTCTTAAATCATCATCATCACTTGAATAATGGACGTCACGTGAATCATCATCATCACTTGAATAATGGACGTCACGTGAATCATCGTCCACCCAACTATACAAAGATGAGAACAACTAGAACGTGAAAATCAGTTTACAATAATAAAAGTTTAGCAAAGTAAAAGAATAAAGGGAATAGATAAAAAACGTTTCTTTATGCACATGTTCCAAATTAAAACTTGTATATCAACTGCATCTTTTCCAGAAGGAAATAGATAATGGAGGAGAAGGTGTATAAATGAAGGGAGAATTAGGCCTATGGACTACTAATGATAAATACTCATTATTCCACCTCTAAAATTTGTGTTGCTTGAGAAGTAAATCGTGTTAAATATTTTGTTTATGTTGTAAATTTACATTGTAGGTATGATTGGTAAAATTGAGGGCCTTGTAAACTTGCATTGTAAACAAATTCAAAATTCAAAGTGAATAATGTAAGGTGTTGTATGCCAAAATGTCTAAGTATTTCAATTAAAGAATATCATCTAAGTATTTCAATTAAAGAATATCACACCAACGAAGAAAATAAGAAATTCCAAAGAAGGGAAAAAAGAACAATCTAAAGTCAAATGTATATATGGGTAGGTGAGTGCATGGTATATATAAATGTGCGTACATGGTATATATAAATGTGCGTACCTTTGGAGAATAGAAAGTGTGGTTTTGGAGAAGATGGGGCAATCCTCAACATCAAGATCTTTCAGCTTTGGAAGTATGTTTTTGACGTTGAAGAACTCTTCCTCGTGGATTTCAACTTGGTTGTTATTAAAAAGTCCCTTTAGTTGAGAGCACTTAAAAATCGTCAGTTCTCTCAACCGGGGAAGATGTTGAGTAGATGGCAGAGAGGGTAGTAGCCATTTCAACTTGCCACATCCAATGACAATAAGCTCACGAAGTTGTGGGAAGCACAATGAAGGATTTGAGGAATCATTTGAGAAGTAGTGATGATGCTCTTCTGATGATGATGAAGACGACGGCATAATGATTTCCTCCAACTCTTCACAATCATGAACGATTAGTTCCTCCAAACATGGTAGGTTTCTGAAGACAGAGCTTGGTAACATACACTTCAATCTTCTGCATCCCATTACACTTAGAATTCTAAGATTTTGGAAAATGATGGAAGTCGGACCCTCCCATACAGATATTAGGCTCATTAAATACTCCAAGTATAATTCCTCAGCACTCGAGATCACCCCTCTTTCTTCATTTGCATTATTTGATGGTGATGCCTCAATAACATTTGAATCTTTATTTGAAACCTGTAGCAAATAAAATTACATTTATCGAAGACCAATTTATTCACATCATTTAAATTTAGTAGTACACGTTTCTTTCTTAAAAAATAGATTTAAATAGATAAAAAAATTGGATATATTGTTAGCATCCCCAAGTAAAGTCTTTACTGATATATAAAAGTTTAAATATCAATCTATAATTAAAACATCCAATTTTTTGGGGTGAAATTTCATAGTCAAAACTTTGATATCAATGTACATGAAAAATTATAAAAGAATGTTTCTAGTAAATATACAAAAAAGCAAGAAATGAACCATGTTTTCATTCTCGTGCTCTGAAATTGAACAAAAAGAAATATAGTTGTGTACATACATGGATCAAGTACATTTTTTCTTTGCAATTCATAAGTTACCTATTTATTTTATGCAGTTGTAGCTATTAAAATGATATTGTATATGTAATTTTTACCCGCATATTATTCCATTCTAACTGTAAAGATCAAATCAAGATATTATAGAATTAATATTCATTCTTACCGATATTGTTCCCAATTGTTGAAGAACTGATCCCAAACTTGAATCCACAAATTTGGGGCAGTCACTTATACTGATGATGTAACTCATAAGCTCCACCTGCAACCTTCCTTGACAAACACTCTTGAAATTTGGCAAATCATTTAGTTCTATCTTTCTCAAGCTTGAAAGCACAATTGTCTGATGTTCCCCATTTTCTGCAATTATTTCCTCCAATTCCCCACACTCAGATAAGGTCAGGGAGGTTAGTTTGGGAAGGCTGTTGTGGGCAATGATGCTTGCAGAGAATAAAAACTTCAATCTTACACATCGAACCACTTCTAAGGAATGAAGATATTGGAAGCTCAAAACTTGTGTGGGAACAATACCTCCCCCTACTATTTGTTGTTCTGATTCCATCAACCTTTCTGAGTCCTTGGTTTCTTGTTGGTCGACATCACCAATGACTCGCCACTTGTGTTCAACAATAGGACTTTGAGTATCAATCTCTCCAACATTCAGAACAGAAAGGGGAAGATTGAGAGCCTCATTATCATGTAATTGGCTGTATTTCGAAACATACTTCCTTACAAGACTCTGCACATATATATACATAATGGAGAAGTAAAAGTGGGCATAGAGAAATAATGTCTTTTATTTGGCATTTAATTTATTTTAGGAATATATAAGAGTTAACATATGTAGTTCACTGATTTGATTGTTTAAAACTTTTATGCAGGGATATATATATATATATATAGTGTTTTCTTCACTTGTATTTCTAGGTATATATACACATTGAAATCATGTTAAAACTGGAAATATATAGAATATCACAATCCTTCTTCTCTTGTATCATTGAACTATCATTGGTTTTCCATATTAGAACAACGTATATCATATTTGTATTGGCAGCTCCAAAATAATGAGAACCATTTTTGAAAAATGGAAGCATTAAATATTCAGCTAACAGTTAGTATGGAAGAGGAAGCATCGAGAGATACAACTCACCTCTTTAGCCCAATGAATAGTTGCATCCTTGATTAGCATAAGTTTTGGGCAGTCATGAACCTCAACCTTGCAGAAGTCTCCGGTGTGCAACTTAAACCCTGCACAAACATTGACAAGTCTTGGCAAGTTATCAAGTTCCACATGTCTCATGTTTTGGAATGTGATCTCCCTTCCACTATCAATTTCATGATCTTCAATATTTGAGCACTTGAAAACCTCTTCCATTTGAGAGCAGTTTGTTATGGTCAGAGTGTTTAGTTGTGGAAGCATTGAAATAGTACCATTTGTCATCAAAGGTAAAAGGAATTTAAGCTTGTCGCACTTAGAGATTGCCAACTTCTTCAATTTTGGCATACAAGATTCTACGATGGATAGATTCTTTTGAGCCTCTTCATTCCCTAAAAGAATTGTCTCCAACTCTCCACAGCAAGATATGGCCACAGAAGCTAACTCAGGAAGACTTTGACATATATGAGTAGAAAATACATATTTCAGTCGTGAACATTTTTCCAATGTTAATCCTTTAAGGTATTGAAATGTTGGAATTTGTCCATCAACTCCATACTGAATCTGAAAAATGCATTCTACTCCGCAATTATAAAGTTGAATCCTTCCCATAGTTGCCCTGGGCATGAATCCTTCATTCCTCGATTGAACAACATTAAGTTCCTGCAATTCCTTTGTGAAAGAGGCAAAAAACAAAGAAAAAGATGAAAACAACTAACATATTTTCTAAGAAAACAAAAAATTGGGATTAAATAAAATTCTACATACATGTATTATTCTTACATAAACTACCTAGTCAATCAATTTTTCGTTAGAATTAATTATTTTATTGTATTATATTTATCAATGTTTTCCATATATTACATTGTTCTTATGGTTGTCGTGCGAATTTTTTTTCATGTTTTCAGTATTTTAATTTCATTTAAAATTTGAAATTGATTTTTAATATGATATATGTGAAATAATAAGGGATAAATTTCGTCCACGTGTATCTATATATAAACTTTTTGAAAAAAATATTTCTCTTGATCCCAATATTATTTTTTTTAGAATTAATGCATTGTTAATGATAAAACTATATTTTCATTGACAAAGAAAATTGTTTTGATATTCTTAATAATTAATTAATGCACTCTGAAATCAAAATATTTTCACATATTGAACCTTTGCTTTGGCCTTAAATATGTCTAGAAACTTGTTGAAAATATACTCTTATAATTTTTGAGACAACTGCTATGATAATAAATGATATTTGAAGATTCTAATCAACACGACACTGTAATTCTTACCGGTATTGCCCGTTTGTGAAGAGCTAATCCCAAATTTGAATCAACAAATTTGGAGCAGTTGAGTATCCTGATGTCTCTCATAAGCTCCGCCTGAATCAGCAACAATCCTTGAGAAACACTCGTGAAATTTGGCAAATTTATGAGCTTTATATTCCTCAAGCTTGAAAGAACAATTGTAGCGATGGACGTAGAGAAGAGTCTTTTGAGTTTGTTACACCACGCAACTTCCAACTCTCTTAGTTCTGGGAAGTGAACTTGAACATTGAACATGATCTGATGTTCCCTTTTTTCTACAACTATTTCCTCCAATTCCTCACAGTTTGATATGGTTAGGGAAGTCAATTTGGGAAGGCTATTTTGGACAATGGTGCTTGGAGAGAATAAATACTTCAGCTCTGTATTCCTCAATCTTGAAAGCACAATTGTAGCCATGGACATACAGAAGAGTCTTTTGAGCTTGTTGCACCTCTCAACTTTTAACTCCCTTAGTTCTGGGAAGTGAACTTGAACATCGGACATGATCTGATGTTCCCCATTTTCTGCAATTATTTCCTCCAATTCCTCACAATCCGATATGGTTAGGGAAGTCAATTTGGGAAGGCTATTTTGGACAATGGTGCTTGCAGAGAATAAATACTTCAACTCTTTAGTGTGAGTTACTTTTAAAGAATGAAGATAGTGGAAGCTCCAAATTTGTGTGGGAATAATGCCTCCTATCATTTGTTGTTCTTCTTGATCATCATCACCAATAATTTGCCACTCGTGTTCAACTCTAGAACTTTGAGTATCAAGCTCTCCAGCATTTAGAACAGAAAGAGGAAGATTGAGAGACTCATTGCCATTTAGTTGGCTGTATTTTAACGCATACTCCCTTACAAGTCTCTACATATATATAACAGAAAAGTCAAAAGTGGTGGAAATAAAGCTCCTTGCAAAGATCATGAAAAGAAAGAGCTCAAATTAACAGAAATCTTCACATGCTATATGTGTGAGTTAATCGTTTGTCTACATTTATTTGTACTAGAATCACAAGAGAATAAACTAAACGGTAGTTCATTTTGTTTGTTCTATTTATAATAGTAAACTCCAAGTAGACACATGTATAGAAACATAAAGGAAGATTGAATGAAATGTAGAATGATTTGCTTTTGTTTGTAGATATCTTGTACATATGCATGTGAAAGGAATAAATGTATTAGACTGGAGTCTTGAGCTTAAATGAGCAAAACATTGAAACCAGAATAAATGGAGGCATTGAATATTCCGCTGGCAAGAATTTAATTATTTTTGCAAACTAAAACATAGACAAGATTCGCAGCATGGAGAAACACATATGAAGAATATTAATTACCTCTTTAGTCCAATTAATAGTTGCACTCTTGATTGGCATAAGTTTTGGGCAGCCATGAAATTTAACATTGCAAAAGTCTCCAGTGTGCAACTTAAACCCTATGCAAACATTGGCAAGTCTTGGCAAGTTATCAAGTTGCAAATGTTTCATATTTGGGAATGTGATCTCCCTTTCACCGTCAATGGCATGATCTTCAATATTTGAGCACCTGAAAACTTCTTCCATTTGAGAAGAATTAGATACGATTAGAGTGCTTAGTTGTGGAAGCATTGGGGCAGGAGCACTGATCTTGAATGATAAAATGAATTTAAGTCTATCACACTTAGAGATTTCCAATTTCTTCAATTTTGGCAGACAAGATTCAATGATGGATGGATTCTTTTGAGTCTCTTCATTCCCTGAAAAAATTGCCTCCAACTCCTCACAGCAAGATATGGCCACAGAAGTTAACTCTGGAAGACTTTGACAAATATGAGCATAAAACACAAATTTTAAGTCAGCACAATTTTTTAAAGTTAATTCTTTGAGGTATTGAAATGTTGGAATTTGTTCTTCAACCCCAATCGGATAATGGAAAATGGACTCTGCCACACAATTATCAATCTGAATACTTTCCATAGCTGCCAATGGCTTGTATAATTCTTCATTCCTCAATTGATGGCCCTTAACTTCATGCAATTCCTATGTGAAACAGGAAAAAAGGGAAGGAAAAAAAATGAAAACCATTAACATATTTCTCAAAATATGATAAATCCCCATTAATTAAAATTCTATACGCACATTTTTTATTCTTGCATAGACTTAATATATATATAAAGAAGCCTTAGAGTTATTTATCGTCAAAAAGTTTGGTTTCAAAGGGACTACATGAGCACAAAGTGGGTAGCTAAGATGATGATATTAAGATAATTGTATGATTTTATGAAGAAGATAATATTCGTAATGAACATATCATTACTTATATGAGGAACAATTGGTGTTGAACCTATTGGAGAAAAACAGCAGAAAATCATTTGACATAATTTTGACATGTTGAAAAAAGATCAGTGGATGCACCGTTGAAGAAGGTAAATCAGCTATTTAGAGGGACAAGACTTTATTGTTTTTGTTGTACTAGACTTAATTTATCAATTTTTTGATAAATAAAACAAATAAAGATCAATAATATGCATTTATAAGATAATGGAGTTCAAAAATGAAGTCAAAGGAAAATAGGGTGATGGGTCCATAAGATTTAATATTATTTTGTGAGCGGTAGAAATGATGAATAAGAAAGTACAAAATAATGAAATGGAATTGCTGGATTAGCCTTGCACTTCTAAGCCAAATATTTTCCAGATGAATGACTTTAGATATTATAATTCATTGCTTATTTTTAATAAAAAATGTGCATGGATTGATTAAGTGGACCATCTCTAAATATGCACTTACAATAACACTATTTGCTATTCAATGCAAGCTAAAAAAATTAATCACCTTAACAAAATATTTTTTATATAAAAACTTTAGTATTTTAAAAAATGTTTTGTTTGGCAAATCAAATGAAAGCATGGGACAGAAAATGCGTACCATATTAGGACAATTGCCCCAGTCAATTGTCTTTATAGATGGCCACCTTCGACGATACCTCTTTGAGCAAATTCCAACAAGACTTGGAAGATCTACTAGTAGGAGATCTTCCAAAAGAGGAAGCAGAGTCTCGTCTTGATTGTCCATTGGTTGTCCTTCGTCAAACACAAATTTCATCTTGGGAGCTTCTGTTATGTAAAGTTTTCGCAACTGTATAAATTTTAGAGCTAAAAAGATCGGGCATATGAATTCTAATTTCTCACAAAGAACAACAGACAAAATTTTCAATTCTGGGAATCTCGAATTCTCCCATGCATCACCACCACCCTTTCCCTCTACCACATGCTTCAATTCACTGCAACCTTCTATTGAGATCTCCTCTAAGGAAAACAGAGTGCAAGCAACAGAGGTAGTGAAGAGAGATGTCAACATCGGGCAATATAAAATTTCAAGAAGCCTAAGCTTGCCTAAGTTGCAATCAGGAGGGAATATGTGGAGCAATTTAGGGCATCTGGATATAGTTAGTATTTCTAGCTTTTGGAACAAGCTAAAAGGATATGGACCACGATGTAGTTGTTTTAGATTTTTCATATGTCTTAGCTCTAACTCATCCAATCTGGGGATAACCGCGACCTCATGAGGAGTTGTTCCGTCAGTAATGCATTCAGTCTCTGTACACCTTTCAAGACAGAGGTTAGTTAACTCATTCATGCCTCCTACAGCTTGGACAATATTAGCCATGAAACTTTTGCTGCCTCCTTTAAGCTCATAAAATTCAATTGCAGTTGCTCTTTGTGCAAGATCCTTGATTATTGAACCTAACAAAGACATATTTAACTGACCCAAGCGTAAAGATCTTGTGCCTTTATTATCAAAAGCCACAAATTTGCTATGCTTACTCCCAATTTCTAACTCATACCTTCTCAGCTTCCTCAAAGCAATGGCGCCCATAAGGAATTCATAGCAATTTGTGTTTGTTGAGTGTCGAAGATGTTGGGAAGCATACAACTCTTCTAATTGTGAACACATTCCTATTACTTTATAACAACATTCATTTATTCTACAACTCGACAAATCTAACACCTTCAGCTTGTTCAATTTTTCAATTCCATCTGGCATTCTTTCAAATTTACTCCTTTGTAGATCAAGAATTTCAAGTCTTGTAAGGCTTACCACAAACGAGATGTCACATAAATCCAGATTTTGCAATCGCAAACTTTGAAGATTAGACAACCATTGGATTGACTGAGGTTGTACTTTCATCATCGTCTTATGCCAGCACATAATGACCAAAGCATGTAGTTCTTTAGCGCCTTCAAATGATGCGAGTGATATTTCCAAGGGTGTTCTTGAGCATAACATTAGAAACTTAAGCTTTGGAGCATCCAATTGAAACTTGAGATTTGGAGCATCCATATGAGAAGGAAATTGAAATAATTTATTCTCCTCGCTATACCAAGAAGATGCGGCATAGCAATCTTTTATCCTTGCATCATCGATCACTTTGTTCATTTCTTTTGTACAATTTACGATAATAGTGCGGTCCTCTTTAGATGCTTTCCACAATGCGAAATCACGTACAATATCATGCATAATCACATATTCTTGTTCTTCGTTAAAAATTGAAGAATAACGCATCAACAATGAGGAGTCAATAAGATCTTGTATAGTTGCCCTAACTTCACTTCTTCTTTTTTCAAATGAGTCTTCATCTCCATATAGGCCTAACCCCACTCCATATCTGAGAAGATCTTCAACATGAATTTTATGATCTTCAGGAAACATAGCACACATTAACAACAACAACTTGGGTTCTGGGTTTTCCAAATAATCATAGCTTAATTCAAGACAAGCAAAAGCATCCATCACACCTTTATCCACATTGTTTGGCTTTGCATTCCTCAACTTGTTTAACATTACATTCATCTTATCAACTCCTTTTCCTTTCGAGCAAGTTCCCATTGCTACAATTGCAATTGGTAGGCCCTTACATTCCACAACAATTTCCCGTGCCACAACTTCTTCATCAGAATCATCGACATTAGCATGGGTTTGAAACAATGCCCAAGCTTCATCTTCTTTTAACAAATTAAGTTGAATCGTCTTTGTTTGGCATCCCATCAAGGTACATACATCTAGACGACGTGTGGTAAGAAGAACCTTGCAGTTTCTTGGACCTTCATCACCAAAGGGATCCCCTATATCCTCAAAGTTCAACATTGCCCATACATCATCCAATATAATCAGAATCCGTTCCTCCGAACTTTGTAATCTCATTGCAATTCTTCTTGCCCTTCCTGCTTCACTTTCTTCCTCCAACTTGAGTCCCAGCATATCTGCAATTTCACCTTGAATCTTCCTAATATTTGGAGTTTGCGAAACTGTTGTGATTAAGACCCGATCAAATAGCTTTGATTTTTCAGCTTCCTTTCCTACTTTCTTTACCAATGTGGTTTTGCCTGAACCGCCCATACCCCACAACCCAATGATAGAGCTACCATCATCTTGCAATGCCCCCCATAATTCACTATATGCCATTTCTGTTGACTTGAAGTACATAAAATCTTTAGAAGAGTGATACCCCACACCTGGAACAGTAACACAATGTGAAAATGGATTGAGGTCACCACTCTTTGTAATTAGACCAATCATCCTCTTGGTTGTCTCAACCAACTCTTTACATAGACGATATCTCCTCCATGTAGGACACCACTGTCGAAGGCAGCCATTGTTGGCCCTTAGTTGTTGCTCCAAATTGTTCACGTCTTTTATGAGGCCCTGCACGTCATCCTTCCATGTCTTGACCTGATCATCAATTCTCTCAGTTCTGTTGATGGCCTCTTGGACACGTTGATGCACACTCCTTTGCTTCAGTTAGCTCCCCCTTCTTGATCTCAACATTTCTACTGATTTTGCCCATACAGAACAAACATTGCAGCTGTTGGAGAGTTGGTTGCACCAGATATTCAGCGAGTTTTGCTGCTACCGACACTCCCACCTCTGCCATTTAATATTAATAGCCGCCTGGAAGGAGAACCATTCATCACCATCATCAAATGATTAATTTAAAATTTCATTTGAAGAATTGATGCATCTTACGTACTTGATCTTTCATGAATATATAATCACAAAGTAAAGAATGACTTTCCCGGGGCTAGAGTAAAATGAGAAATATCAATTGTTTTGGTACCACTTTCTTTCTCTGATATCAGTTTCTTTTTCTAGGCCCAAATATGATCAGATATTAGAGTAAAAAAATTAGTGTTTCATGGTTCTCTTTTTTCTAGAAGATCAATGCAATCGTGAAAGAAATAAGAAGAAAATGTGGTGGGCAAATGGCAACAGCAATTATTGTCAGTTAAATTAAGGATATCAGAGAGGTATGCTTATGTGGAAAAACAAATAGAACATTGGTAAAACAAACAGAAAAAGAAACATCTGAACAACGGTAAACTCTGAATAAGGAGAGGGATATTGCTTCATACTGTGATGAACTTGAGCTATCAGTCTTGGCTTGTAGATTTTCAAGAGTGATCGAGAAGAACAGATCAATTGCTCAGCGATGACCAGATCTTAATTGAGATTGAGTCGTCAACTAAGTTGGAACTGGCAAGTTAGGAGTCACAACAAGAAGATAAGAACAATGTCCCTTCTACTTGCTTTGCCACAAGGCCTTTTGGTGCCAAAGACATTAGGGCAGCCAGCGATAGGTTTACAAGATCTCTCTTTCAAACAAATATGCTTAACGTTGGATTTGATGCTAAATAAATTATTTAATTATAATATATATTATATGATGTGTCTAAAATACTTATGTATCTCTAAATTATAAATTAAATAAATTAGTTTAAATAAAAATAATAAATATGAAAATTTAAAATAATTTTTTAATAAATTGGGTATGTCAGTAGTAAGTTACATAATTCACTAACTCGCTTGGCACAGCGACCAAGGTGGCATGATTAATTAAGTAATCACATTGATCCGTCTGGGTTGGTTGATTGTTCAGGGAGCCATAAAGGCCGCTGTGATTCACGGACCCACACATGGTGTGTTGGTCACGTGGCCAGAAGCACATCCTTTTCCGCCAAATAAAAAAGGACTGTTGGGGACCGGACTTTCTAACCAACCAGCATTACTCCTATCCGAAATTCATCGCTTTATTTGGCAAACTTTCTCTTGCACGTTTGGTACCATTGAATTTAGAGGTATGAATATGGAAATATGGAATTGATTTTCATATCTATGTATATTTGGTATCATGGAATTGGCTTCCACATGGAAGTCAATTCCACCAAAACCATAGATTTACAATTCCATCTCAAAAGTTTGGATTTGTGAATCCATGGAGATAATTCCATCTACAAATTTTTAAAATTTTTTTTAATTTGATTTAGGTAGTTTTAAAAGTTAAAAAAAGATTTTCAATTTAGAAGGGTTTTTAGGTCTTTTCATCTAAAAATTATACATCATTTCCATGACATACCAAACATACTTTTAAACCTCATTTCCATTTCCATTTCCATATCCATTTCCATATCCATATCCATCGAAATGAATTATGCGTACCAAACGGGGCATAAAGAATCTGAATATACATTTCACAATATTTTATTATAAAATAAGATAATATTATTTATGTATTTACTTTAACTTATATAAAAATATTTTTCTACCGTATTTCTAAACGGATAAATAATCTCAAATTCCTCATTCATTGTCACTGTTTTAGTTGCTCCACATAAAAAATAATATATAGCTATTGCATGTAGCATTTATAAAACAAAACAAAAAGAAAGATTGAAAGGATGTTTTTCTTCTTTCATTTGCTTTTCAATTGGAATATGCAATATAAAGATAAGAAGCAACAGTACTTCTGCACAATATTTAAAATTTTTCTAGCTATTATTTGCTTGCTGTACTGTTATTTTATCACTTATAATAATACACAAATATGTATAAAACAATCATTTCAGTAAGGCCTTCTCTTTTTGATTACAATCTCTTGTAAATATTTCATTAATTACTATGTGAAATTAATTTTGAAATATAGAACATATGTTCTAAAATAAAATGGAACGGGTGTCTTTGTGGATCTACCACATGGATTCTTTCTTCTTAATTATTAACCCTTTTACTGACATATAGTCTCTCATCAACATCCACTCATTTGTATCAAAATATCATTGTGGTACTTATAGAATACAAACTATTTTTTTTAATAGTGAGATAAAGATAAGTTGGAGTTATTCTTAATATGTTTTGAAAAGAATTTGAGTAAAATTGAGTGATTTTAAAATTAACGAATAAGTGAGTAAAAAATAAATCACATACTATTAGTTTATTCCTAACTTTTTAGAAATCAGGAGATGCGGCTGCACCCCACGCACCAACATAGGTCCACCAGTGCTCTCTGGTCTAGGCGCATATCACCTTTCATCAGCAGACGGTTTATATATGATTTTGTTGGTTCTTATTTAACAAAATATTTTAATGAGTATAAAATTTAAAATAAAAGGAGTAATCAGATCAGATTTGGCTGCTAATCACTTGACAAGCATTTAAACTCATCAGAATAGGACCGTCTAGGTTACATTTGAACTGCTAAGATTTAAAATTTTTATAGATGATTTTCAAATGAAAATAATTTTTTGAACACATAATAGTAATTAAATTATCTTTATTTTAGATTTTATATCCATTAAAATAATTATTTTTGAAAGTAGAAATTAAAAAAATTAAATTTGGAACGTTGAATCTCTATGGTTATTGTGATGAGCATATGAACTTTCTCCTCTTCTATATAATCTTAACCGTTGAAGCCTAATTGATACCGGGAAAATGAGCTACAGGTCCCAAACAAGAGATTTTATCATCAAATGGTTCCAAAGATTCAAAAAACTATTAAAAGGTCCCAAGAGAAGCTGCTGATGTTGTCATTAACAACCTCAGCAGCCTTTGTTAACAACTTCAGCAGCTACTCTTGGAACATTTTAATAGTTTTTTGAATCTTTGAAACCAGTTAAGTACCTTGCTTAAGATTTGAAACTCATTTTCCCATATCCAAACGCAATCAATTACTCCACTAATTACACAGTCGGGAGACAATAATTGACGTAAAGCAAGAAGGAGACTGAGGCCCCAATTATGACAATGAAGAAATATGCCCCAACACCACGTGCCTGCTTGTTGGATAAAGCCCTCATCATTCTTAAATAAAAAATTTACAACTAAATATCAAATACAAAAATTAAAGAATAAAAAATTTTAAAGATTCACGTAATTATTTAAAGATCTTAAAAATAGTGGGTGAGATTATTAATGAAAGCTGGTAAGATTATTTCCCTTACTTTTAAGATATGGTAATTTTATCAATATTTAAAATATTTTATTTATTAATAATTTTTGTTAGGATCTCATTGTAAATGTAATACCGGGTCGGTGACGTGTTACATTTTCGCCAACCTAATCACTGAGCCTTTGATCAACTGCCTTTTTGTCGGAAGTGATTAATTGCTTTTTATTTGGCAAAAAAAAAAAGGATTAATTGCTCTCCCTTTTACCTTCCGTCCTCTTCTTATGCCATGGGGTTACAATTTGTTTGCTTAGGCTTTGGATTAACCTCTTAAAAGTGAATTGAGGTAAATATATAAAGAAAATTATCTCATTTTACAGAAAAACTCTGTTGAACGTAATTATAAAGAGTAAATAAACTTTTCTAAACAAACACGTGCTTGTCTCTCTAGTTTAGGTGTGTATCACCTTTTATCAACTTGAAATATCCAAATCTAGTATGGACAATTTAAATATGATTTTTGTTTTTGTTTTAAAAAAACATTTTAATGAGTATTAAATTTAAAATAAAAGGGGAGGATCAGATTTGGGTGTTAATCACTTGATGACATTTAAACTCATTATATATTATATTTAAACCGCTAAGATTTAAAATTTTTAATTGATGATTTTCAAATAAAAATAATTTTTTGAACATATAATAGTAAAGATATTATGTTTATTTTAAATTTTATATCCACAAAATAATTATTTTTAAAAATATATTTAAAGAATTACATTTGGAACTTCTAATATTTGTCATTGTGATGAGCATAGAAACATTATCCACCTCTATATAATCTGAAAAATTAGTTTAAATAAAATAATAAATATAAAATCTGTAAAATAATTTATTTAAATTTTTTAATAACAGAGATTAATAAATTGGGTAACTGAGTAGGAGTTACGTAATTCACCAACTCGTTTCGCACAGCGACCAAGGTGGTCAATGGTTAATTAAGTAGTCACATTGAGAGCAGGTTGGTTGTTCAGATTTCAGAATGCCATAAAGGCCTCTGTGATTCACGGGCCCACACACGCTGTGTTGGACACGTGGCCACAAGCTCAACCTTTCCCGCCAAACCAACTACCGTTGGGGATCTGACTTTCCAACAAACTAGCAATAGCATCACACACCTATCCGAAATTCATCGTACAAAATTCATAGTTCATTTAGTGGGTTTGGAATTCATTAGAAAAAAAAAAATTTATAGATTTTGAAGTATTTTAATGATTTCAAAATAATTTTTAAAAATTTTAATATGATTTTTACATATTTATAATTTTATCTCGATTTACATATATCGTTGGGGGAAACGATTTTCCCAAACAAACACATTATTATTGCTTCCGTTTTAGTTGCTCCACGCCAAAATAAGTCAGTTATCTACGTATTGCATCTAGCATTTAGAAAAAGCTTGAAAGGATTTTTTTTCCTTTATTTGCTTTTCAATTGGAAAATACAGTATAAAGATAAGAAGCAACAGTACTTCTGCACAATATTTAAAATTTTTCTAGCTATTATTTTCTTACTGTAATGTGATTTAACCCATTTATAATAAATAAAGCAATCATTTCAGTAAGGCCTTTTCTTTTATTACAATCTCTTGGAAATACTTCATTAATTAATATGTGAAATTAATTTTGAAATATAGAATATAAGTTTAAATAAAAATGGAACTGGTGTCTATGTGGATCTACCATATGGGTTCTTTCTTCTTAATCATCAACCCGCTTGTTGATCTAGTCTTTCATCTACACCCACTCATTTCTCATCAAAATATCATTGCGGTACTTGTCCCTCTGATTTAGGTGCATATCACCTTTGATGAAGCATTCAACTTAAAATATTCAGATCTAGTATAAACGGTTTATATATGATTTTTTCGGTTTATATCTTAAAAAAATATTTTAATAAGTATAAAATTTAAAATAAAAAGTATAGTCAGATCAGATTTGGGTGCTAATCACTTGATCAACATTTAAAGTCATCAAATCAGGACCGACTAGATTACATTTGACCCTGTGAGATGTAAAATTTTTGACTGATGAGTTTCAAATAAAAATAATTTTTTGAACACGTAATAGTAAATCTATATCCATTAAAATAATAATTTTTTGAAAAGAGATTAAAAAATATTAAATTTGGAACGTGTAATTGAATCACTATGGCATTTGTCACTGTAATGACCATAGAAACTTTCTCCACTTCTATATAATCTTAACCATTCAAACCTAATTGATAAATATCCAAACTCATTCAATTACTCAACCAAATACAGTGGGAGACAATGGATCCGTTTGGCAACACGATAGAAAAGTATTTTTACATAAACCGAGGTAAATATATGAAGGAGATTATCTCGTTTTGTGAAAAAACACCGTTAAACGTATTTTTGGGTATAAGTTAAGTTTTGTCAAACAATCACAATAATTGACCTAAAGCAACAAGGAGACCAAGGCCCTAATACCATGCTCTTCATACTTGTTGAAAAGGCACTCATTATTCTCGAAGCTCGTTCACTTTTGAAATATAAATTTTGTTTAAATACTCATATTTTTAAAAATTTAAATTTTATGATCAAACATAATTAAATCATATTCTCTTTCATAATAAATTTTCTCTTTTATCTTTTTATTCCCTCTTTCATATTTACTTTTCGTCTTGAACTATGTAAAACCCAATGTGCCTGTTTAGGAATGCGGTAGAGAAATACTTTTAAGCAAGTCGAGGTAAATATGTAAAATAGATTATCTCATTTTGTAGCAAAACACTGTTGAATGTGTATTTGATTTTTATAACCGCTGCGCCAAACAAGCCCACCTTCTCAAACACAATTTCTTTTTAAAATATAGGTTTTGCGTCAGAATCCGTAAAAGTTATTCTCCTAAAATTTATTCTCCAAAACGTAGATTTTTCTTTAAACTCTGTATAAATTATTCTCAAACAGACTTCTAAATGACCTTTTTAGCCTTTTTCAGTCCTGCTCTTCTGTACTTGTGGTTGTCCCCAATACGTGCCATGCTTGTTGAACAATAATTAAATATCCCAATGCCGATGGCCAGTCACACAAACACACACACACACACTCAAATGCTGGTAATACCGGGTCGGGTGAAACCATCAACCTTCTAGCGGGTTACATTTTCGCCAACCTAATCACTAAGGCTCCGATCCATTGCTTTTATTCTTGTAATTTTAATTTTAATGATATAATAAATTTGATATTTTAAATTGTGTAAAATAAAAAATATTTAAAATAACGGTGTTAAGTTTGATGTGTCAGCAATTTCCGTTAAGAGAGACTAACGGTATTAAGTTTGAGGGATTGAAAGTACACTTTTTAAACTTAAAAGACTAAAGTGAAACCTGACATAAATATAAAGGACTAAAAGTATACTTTAGCCAAAAACATATTATATCCTCTAACATTCTAATATTTATTTAAAAGATTTAACCACAGAGAAGTAATTATTCGTACAGAGGATTTAATTATCATCTAGAAATATATCTATTGATAAATGTTATCAGGTAATAATACATCCAAATGTGAGATACAAGAGAGGAAGAAGAAGATGACAGGATATTGGACGTTGATGGAGAAGGATCCGAGAAGCAGGTTTAGTTTGGAGCAAGAAGATAGAGGAGGAAGAAGATGAAAGGATATTGGTCGGCTGGGCTATGAAGATGGTGTACTGATTTTGAAAATGGCGGACGAGGGATGGTGATTTTAGACAGCATGAAATATGGATACGGTCTAAAAATATTAATAAATCACATTTCAGATCGCACCCTTATCCATGATGTCTAAACAATTTTTTTTAAAAAATTGCACACCTTCAAATTGCATCCTTTAAAAACGCTCTAAAAAGTTTCAATATTTCAGACTGCATGCGGTATAAAATAAAATAGGGAAATTCATGGGGAAGTCCCAAATAAGGGACTTATTTAATGAATGGTCCCAAAAAATAAAATATTTATTTTAAGGTCCCATTGACAACTGAGGTCCTATGCATTGACAACATCATGCGCTGTATTGACAACACCTCATGTTGTCAATGGGACCTTTTGATAAATATTTTCAAAATTGAGACCATTCATTAAATAAGTTCCTTATGTGGGACCTCCCAATAAATTTCCCTACAATTAAATAATATTTCTTAAGCCGTACATTTAGCATGTGGTCTAAATTTTTTATATTTACAAAAATGCAACCGGTCATACTTTTTAAATATTATCCTCTAAGTTCGGTATAAAAGAGACAGTCTAAAAGGCTTATTTTTTACTAGTAGCGAGGGATTTAGACAAAAGTAGCAACAGATTTTCCATCGCTAATTTAAAGAGTCCGTCGCTAATTAATAGCATTATGCCTTGCTTTCGTCGATAAATGCAATATTTCGTCGCTATACGTTTCGACACTACGCATTTACAAAAATATTTCATAATCAAATCTTGTTTGGTCACACAATTAACTTAAAAAAGTTTTAGATAGTAATGTCAAATACATAGTATCTGTAATAATGCACATATTCTAATGTCTGATAAGTCTTAAAATTGACAAATACAGATAAAAGTCAGCTCCAAATAATACAATCATCGTTCAGGGATTTGGATATGATTCCTAGAAGAATTTGCAGAACTAGCATTGTCGATCAGATGTTGGGGTACTCTCACCTAAAGATCGAATAGCTCCAAAAATGTTGTGTCGTATAGAAAGGCTCATCTCTGACATCTTCTTATCTACTACACGGTGGACAGCATGGTTGACAGCTTCTTCAACAGCTTCTTTAAATCCAGGCGTCCCAACAAAATCTACATTCGGTGTAGGTTGAGGCGGAGCATGTTGAGGAGTATGTTGAGGAAGAGTAATTTGACATGTACCGCCACTAGGGGTGGAAACAGGCCAGGCCAGGCTCCACCCCAAATAGGCCTGGCCTATTTGGTGGGAGGATGGTCTGGCCTGTGGCCTGTTGACAGGCAAAATTTTCGACCTGAGCCTGGGCCTTTTTGAGTCTGGTCTGGCATATGGCCTATCAATAAGCCTGCTCCATTTTTTTAAAAAAATAAATTGTAAATTTGTGTGATAAAATGATTGTTTTAAAAAAATCCCATATCAATTATGGTATTTAAAAAATAACAAGGACTACTATATATAATGAGGAGAAACTTAAAAGAAATTTATCAAACATGATCCTCTTCCCTTTCTTTCTCCCAAGCATGGAACATGGGACGAGAACTCCAAAATCTATGCCTATGAGAGTAGCCATATGTTCTACATTATTTCAGCACCAGCCATATACAATAATGTGATTCGCACGTGTGATCTAAAACATAATGGAGATGTGCCTATAGCTTAATGAACAACATTATTATATAGGGATCAATAATGTCAAGGGAGAGACAACATACTTGTAGCATTTTCAGCATTAACATTCTTCGGATGTACAACAAATGCCTTAGATACCTTCTTCATTTCGTCAACGATGTTGAAAAGCTCAAGGTTCACCATGGAATATTG
>JANTPZ010023391.1:0-11231 GCA_025593235.1 Vachellia pachyceras | reverse complement strand
AAATAATTATTTCTCAGTCGTCCTTAACTCCAAAATCTCTTAATTACGAAAATGCCACTACTTATCTTACTTTCCTCATAATTACCAAAATGCCACTACATTTCCTACTTTTGCCATAATCACCAAAATGCCATCACCTTTTCTACTATTTCTTAATTCCAACTTTACCCTTGGTTGACTTTTGACATTTTTTGTCAACTTCGACTTTTTTGTCAACTTTGACTTTTAGGTTGACTTTTGACCAAACTACCAAAATGTCCTTATTATTTGATGACATTTTGAGCCCTAGGTCTTTTAATCGAAATGACCATTTTGCCCTTATCATGTAGGCCAAGTGACCATTTTACCCTTAGTCATTTTCACTTAGACTTTTCAAGACTAAGGACCTAGTTAATTATGATCTTTCTTTCCTTTGGCATTTTCCTCTATATTTTTTCTTATTTATGGGCCTTAGATTATCACATAATTTACCGGTCTAGCCTTTAATTCAAGTTACAGAAATGCGGATATTACAACCTTCACCAAATAGATAGTCTTATTTTGAGCTGCTCATCCTTGACACCCAAAATTCTCTTGTGTTCAACTTGGAACGTCAAGTTTTCCCTCAACTTAATCTAATCACATTGACAGGTCTAGATTATACTTCTTCAGTTGTGATGCGTGGAAGACATTATGCAGATTTGATATATGTGGATGTAGGGTGATCTAATAAGGAACAGACCTAACCTTCTCCAAATCTAATCTACAATGAATTGAGGAGTCAACTTCACCTTGATCACTCGCTCTACCAATAACGGTGACAAGTGGTTGAGCACCAAACCTTTTTCTTTCACTCATTTATGATTAGTGCCCTTCCATTTAAACCTTGAGGACTTCCATTTAAACCTTTTCTCCTTCAAGGACTAGGAGTCACCACTTTTTAAATGAGAAAGTAACTAAACCCGGGAAAAATAAAGCAGTAAGGGAGTTCGGAGGGAAGATGAAGCATAAGCGGGAGGCTGGCTATTTTTATTTTTAATAGTTGGCATATGTTTTGATGCACAGTTTTATGGGAAGAAGAAAAAGAATGAAAAAGAGAGTGGGAAAGTAAGAAAATATGGCATTATATGATAGCTTGGTGTTACAAGCAATAAATGAAGAACCATAAACCAAGGAAGGAGGGAGGCATAATAGCTTCGTCTCACAGGTAAAAACTAATAAGCAATAAATGAGAAATTATAAACCAACGCAGGAGAGACAAAAGAAATGGGTTTCCATAAAAAAGTAAAAATGTTTTTAAAAGGTAAGTTAAACACTCTTTGTTCATCTTAAATACGATTAAATATTTTTGCATAATTAAATATGAATATTTTGACAATTTTGTATTAAATTATATTAATTTTCTTGCTATCGATTTAAATTCAAGTTGACTCTTATATAATCCATTGACTCTTGAACCATTGCATCGACTGGTTCACTGTCCGATCTAATTTTTTGTAGCTTGATGCAAGTCTTTGCTATAAACCTTGCGCTTTACCCAAAATTTTGAAGCATATAACATAAATGGGCAATGTAACAATCTTATTTCTAAACATGGTTACTTATCCAAATAATCCCCTGTCTAAATTAATAACCATGCTGAATAGAAGGCTCAATTTACAAAACATGATGACCATGATAGTAATAGATTTTACTTTGGGTAAAGATAACTTTTGATTCTCATAGTTTCACTTAATTTTGTTTTGGGCTTTCTAATTTTAAAATTGTGTTTTGGTCCCTATAGTTTAGTGTGTCTGAAACCATTAATCAATAGAATTTCAAAAGTACCTATGTTCATTAAAGTAAGCTAACCTATCGTTGATTTAGTTAAATTTTCTGACGTAGCCTGGTGATTGGACATGTAAGCTAACATGTCCTTATAATTTGGATTGGTGACATGGAATTAAAAAAAAGACAGCAGGAGCTCAAAACGTACAGAAGATGACGGACTGAAGCTTTCTAGTTTCTATTAAAAATAGAGAACCTGAAGCTTAAAAGGGAAAGGGTTAGGTCAAAGGAGGACCTACTCCTCATCATCGGAAGTCAGTGTTGACGATCACCGGAGGCTTCCAAATTCCAGCAGTATTCCGGCAACTTCTCTCCCACTATCCTGAGGTCATCATTTTACTCCGTAAGTTTGGTGTTTTCTTGGTCACATCTCTTCGTTGCTGTTCTGATCCCAAAAGTGAAGTTTGTTGCATTTCTTCATCGTCATCATTGTTCTTATTTCTTCTCATCAGGGTTGAATTTGGTTTGAAATCGTGGCTGTTGAAAACCTAAGCATTCATCTTTAGCATTTGTATATAAATTGCCGTAATTTGTCTATGATTCTTATATGCTAGTTGGTACTATGTTTTCATTGATGGAATTTGATTTTTTATTTAATTTTTATTGTTGCTTTTATGATATGTTGTTTAATTTTGTACTTTTTTGTTCCTATGAGTACGCGTTAAGTGGTCACATGTTATTTGTAAGGTGTAATTGTGATGTTTGATGTGGGAATAAGTTTTTTTTACCTTGAAAAACAGAGTTTGAATAAAATGTGATATTACCTTATGCTAATTCTATAACTTGACCCCCGTAATTTGATAAGTCCATATTACCTTGTAATGTATAATATGGCAAGTATATATCACCTTATGCTATTTACATGAGAATTGTGTCTCAGATAGAGCTGACTTGACTCCTGTAATTTGACTGTTTCAATGTGAAAAATGGGTTTGGAGACAGAGAGCAGTGACATTAGTTAGGGTAGTGAGGTAGAGGGGTGTAATAATGATTGAAATGTGAATTTGTCTGATTTTGAGGATAGTGAAGAAGAAAATAAGGACGACGATTACTTGAAGGCATATGTTGATTATGGTGTTGGTGAGATGTTGGATGAGGTTGTTGGTGGCAGTTCACAATTTATGATGGGTGAGCAAAATGAAGCAGAGGACAGAAATGTGGGTTTAGTGGTAGAGGAGGAAATATTGGATATGTTACCAATTATGAATTGGAGGAGATTAAAGAAATTGATGGTGATGGTGATGATAATGATGAGAGAGTTGATAAAGTGATGAACAAAAAATATAATCCCATGGAGATGTGTAAAGAGTTTAAATTTGAATTGGAGATGGAGTTTACTTCACTTCAACAATTTAAGAGTGCACTAAGAGAGTATGCTCTATCGAATGGATATGAAGTGAAGTTCGTAAAAAATGATAAGATGAGGTGTAGAGTGAAGTGTGCATAAAAGGGATGTGAATGGCTAATGTTTGAGTAAAGTAAGGGGTGAATTGACATTGGCTAAATATATTGCACTTTAAACACACATCCAAGTGCATATCGAAGAAGATAGTTAACTTAATGAAGACAAATAAGAACATAAAGTTGGTAGATATAATCGCATCGATGAGATAGCACTATATGGTTGATGTATTTGCGTGGAAAGCGTGCAGGGCAAGGAAAAGAGCAAATGCAATGATTAAAGATGATTACAAGGAGCAATACTAGAAGTTGAGAGACTATTGCAATGAAGTGAGAAAGTGTAACCTAAAGACTTCTTTTGCCTTAGTTACTGATCGACCATACGATAACTGTCCTCTAATATTTAGGAGAATATATGAGTGCATCGATGCTGTGAAGTGAGGGTTTCTACCTGGATGTAGACCTATAATTGGGTTGGATGGTTGTTTCTTGAAGGGGCCGTATGGATGAATGCTACTTGTGGCTGTGGGATGTGATCCAAATGATCAATGCTTTCCATTAGCTTGGACCGTAGTGGAAGGAGAAAATAGAGAGTCTTGAACTTGGTTTTTAACTTATTTGTTTGATGACATTGGGACTATGCAAGAAAGAAGATGAGTCTTCATCTCTGACAGATAAAATGTGCCACAAGCTTTATTTTGATAATGTATTGATGTATCTATATGCATTGGGTTGCTTGTATTGCTGTATTTTATGCATAGTTAATTATGCATTGGGTACCTTGAGCTAATTAATACTTGTCACATTGGGTTTGCTAGCATTTTTCATTGGGTACCTTGAGCTAATTAATACTTGTCACATTGGGTTTGCTAGCATTTTTCATTGGGTACCTTGAGCTAATTAATACTTGTCACATTGGGTTTGCTAGCATTTTTCATTGGGTACCTTGAGCTAATTAATACTTGTCACATTGGGTTTGCTAGCATTTTTCATTGGGTACCTTGAGCTAATTAATACTAGTCACATTGGGTTTGCTAGCATTTTTCATTGGGTACCTTGAGCCGATTCTGTCGGTCTCTTTAACTCTGGAACTTACTGATTTGACTATTATATACCGCAAGTAATGACTATTATATAACTAATTAGTGCCAATTAGAGTGCTTGTGCATCGGTCATTTTGCTACATCAAATACAAATAACAAAATTTAATTTAAATACCAGTGTTTCTGTCAAAAATTAGTATATGGTCTCGTGTGTTGAGAAAATATTTTACATTGTTCTATATAAAAAGGAAATATTTTACATTAATTATTAACTTTGTAAATTTAAAATAGCTTGCACTACAAAATTCTTGTTTGTACTGTAAAGAAATCAAAGCATCAAGCATCCTTTTTGGTGTATAATTGTTTCAGAGAACTACTGTGAAGGATATTAACAGAATAAGGAAGCTCTTATACTTCATACTTGAGAGCCTATTGGCATTACTATTTTTTTTTGGCATCAGCCAATTAATACCTACCATTGTAAGTGAACTGTGATGCACAAATCTAGGATTATACAAAGAGAGATTTACTATGAAATCTAAAAAAGCATTTATTAGAAAACATGAATACAAAAGTGATGGCTTTTGATACGAATATTATGACTATATCATTCAAGCCATCATCAGTAACCATACAGGTAAATTCAATCAAAGCAAGTTATACATAACACAAGTTATTATGCTGTTACATTGAATCCAAGCCATATGCCACTTGTACCATAACACAAGTTATCCTTATACATTGATATTGACCACTTTTCAAATAAAGAACAATTCACAACAAACATCATAAACACCATTTATTCCACTAACTTCAGCTTCCTTCTAAATTCTATATTCTTTTCCTTCAACTTCTTTAGCCCCTCCGAGATTGGATTGGTAGCTGCTCCATCATACCAATCAAAGTAATTGCATCCCCAACATGACTATGTATGACACAAAAAACCAAAACCCAATAAATTACATCATGAAAAAAATCCTATTCAATATTGTTAAATAAACATATAATCCACCAACCTCATAATTTGAACATTTGACAAACATTCTCCCATAATTTTGATCCATCCATGAGGTGAGAATTATAACTTCATCCCTACATTTTCACCTTTCACCCACCCATCTTACTATTGCATGAAAGGAGCAGCTTCTACTTGAAGCCATTCAACTCACCGCACCAAGAATATGAATTAAAAAACAACTAGATTGCATGATAGTGAAAAATAAAACCAGATTGCAATAAAACATGACAACACATATTGCAACATGTATTTTTTTTAAAGAGAGAGATTGAAAAAATTCATATTCCAACACATTCACTTTCGAAAAAATTAAGCAGAACTAGACGACACTCTTTACGCTATGAATGCTATGAACTAGACGATGAACTCAGTATGCGTATATGACACTAACTATAATGTGATTCATTCTCGGCATAGATTCCAATGCATATACCACACTCAGTACCTAGAGAACTAGACGATGAAGAAACACAGCAAGATTCACTCTCGAAAAAATGATCCAACGCATAGACATGAAAAATAGGAGCAAACACTAAACTTATGGAGTTAATTGATGACCCCAACACAGTGGTAGAGGTGTTGCCGAGATTTCCCCAAGACTTGGATGACTCTGGTGACCGACCACGCTGACTTTTGACGACGCACAAGTGGATCCTTCTTTGACCTAACCTTTTCCCCTTTCCCTTTTTCCCTTCAATGTTGTTTCCCATTCTGTCTTCGTATTTTGTCACCAAGTCCTTATACACTACGCTTCTACCTTTCTTATTTTCCATGTCACAAATCCATGTCATCAACAACATGTAACTAGTCATCAGGCCACATCAACAAAAATAAAGGTGTTAGTGACATGTCATCATTTTTAATGGTCTTAATTTCTGACGGACTAAATTATATGAACCAAAAACACAATTTTAAAACTACAGGGACCAAAATGCAAATTGAGAGAAACTTAAAGGACTAAAAAATGTTTACCCTTTTACTTTCTTTCGAATGGAACTATAATGGCTAGCATAAATGAACTTCTCTTGGAAAATATTTCCACGACAAAAGGGAAACAACTCAAACCATCCAAGTTTATCATGGATAATAAAATTTGCCACATATCAAAACAATAAAATCCATCATATATTTAAGTAAAATCAACCAATATGCCATGGGTCTAATTGCTCAGTGAATGAAAAAGTATGGACCATACTATGACACATTATACAATTATATCAGCACACATACAAAAGGGACTATACACTAATGATAACTCAAGATCACACCTCAAGCATCTTCCCTCAAGCTTCAATATGGGAGCTCTTACATGAAAAACATCAAAAATTATTAATGAGATAAAAGTCCTACCAACCAACATCCCTACTCTAAAGGCATATCAACGAGAATGCTAAGGAGAAATTGCAAGATATTTCATATATCCATTAGTAAGGAAAGTCCCCTTTCAAAGTATGCCATAATTATAATTCATAATTCTCATTCCCAACTTTTCAAAGCATTGACCCTACTATTTCACTAAATCAACTTAACCAAATACACCATATCACTCTAAGCCACTATTTATGAATATATTGTCATTTTGACATATTCATCATAGATGCCCCACAATGGTCCCTTAAGTCAGAAGGGTAAATATATTATAAAATGCATTATATTAACACAGCTATTTCAACATCCATATAACATATACCTCACAATAGCCAATATATTCTTCCTTATAACTCCCTAACCATATCTCCTCTAACTAAAAACATGGGCTAGTACTTTCTCATGTAAGTAGTAGCTAGGCAACAAGTTCATTGATCAAGTGATGTGGACCAGTCAAAATCCACATAGCACAAGCCTAATCCATAGGTTTCCCTTTTAACCATGAGTGTCATAGGCTCTCCCCATTATAACCATAGGGCGTGATGGATTCCCCCTTCTTTTATCAAGGGGCATTGTCACAAGCAAACTGAGGACCCTCCAATGTACCGTTGGATTTCCTCCCATCTTATTCTCTATATATGCATGCACTAAATCCATCCCTTCATATTCCCTCGTTGAACTCCCAGTAATCAATGATTGTCACTTCATATTGCAATATCAACATATTAGTTCTTATGTAATTTACCACATAATTCAAAATCCAGAGCTAATTTACAATTTAATTCATCATGATGACATTTTTCCAAGTCAAATACCATTGAGATAGCTCAAGGCTTTTTTCGAAAAGCTTACAAGTTCACAAAAGCTTTTACACCATTAATAAAATAAGGCTACACCAATGAAGTTACCCAAATTTGCCAACAGAAATCCAAACAATCCATAACATATCAGAAGCATACATATAGAGTGGAAAATGGTTACCTCTTGCTAAGAAATTTACAACCACATGAATCAAGGCCAAGAGCTCAAACCACAAACACAATTCAATTTACAATCATACACATTATTACCACATATTAACTTCACAGCTAATCAAGTGGCTAATCAAAACAATTATAGGTGCCAAGACACTTTAACAACCCAATTATTCTCAAACCTTAATTCAAACATTCTAATAACAAACATCAGTAACACAAAGTTCAACTAACTCAACTAGATCAATTACCAACCTCAAAGCACATCAAACATGTCAAATTCTCAATTTCCACAATTAGACTTTCATCAAAAACACCTATTTTCAATTTTTAAGCTAATTCAACAATCTAAACAGATCAAACGTAAAATTCAATGCATATTAACATAACCCAATTATTAAAACTCATTTCCAACCATCAGATTATCATAACTTGTCAAAACCTAATTAAATCACTAAACCCTAGCTCAAAATCACATATAGCTCTAAACCCAACAAAACTAAACCGATTAAACACTTAATTTAGTCCATAAAACTCATTTAAACATAAAGGATTTGGTGAAATCATCACTCATTTCAAACTCAACCAAAAACCCTAACATTCAACTATTCAAAGATCTGAAAAATCAAGAGAGAAAGAAAGAAACCAAGTCCTAATCACTTAGATTTTAGGAAGCTTGAATCTACTCCCACTAGGTCAGCAATTTCAACCCTAACAAAGCCCAATCTATTTCTCCTTCAATTTTCTCTAGTTTTTGAGCACCCAACATCCCATTTTATAAATCCTTCAACATTAGCGCCTAGGCCCTCGTTTGAGTGCCTGGGTACTAATGCTTTCTTCTATTTTTTTTTATCTTTTCATATCTTATTCCTATATTTCTAACTTCTAAATATCTATAACCTTGAATATAATAATTAAACTACTCCAAAACTTTATTCTAGTCACTCGAAAACTTAAAGAATAATTAATAATCTAATGACATGATTTCTGCACAAATCATTCCTTAATTTCACTAATCCTTAAGATTAAGATTTAGGATGTTAGAGGCAGCACTCTTGACAAACTGCTTTTACCAACCTTTTATCATCCTTAGCCATCTTGAACTTTTTTTTTGGTTACCCGCCCGGTCTCCGGAGCTTCGCCCCGACTAATCCGAACTCGACCCGCGTCGCGCACCCGGGAAAGGTGGGAAGGTCTCCCAACGGTGGCTGCTGCATTCACAAGGCTCGAACTCGAGACCTTGCTTAAGCTGGAACGAGCCGCTTACCACTTGATCCAACCAACCGTTGGTAGCCATCTTGAACTTAACCCTCTTGTTATTGCATACTTGTCCAAGGCCCTTTTAAGCTTCATGTCCTCAAAAGTTATGCCCACCATAAAGAAGGGCATGTGATCTGAGCCCACCAACTAACCATCCCTTCTCAATTCTTCTAATGGCACATCATCATATTTAGGTCCAAATTCTCCTCCTATTCCTCACTTCCCTCGTTGCTTGCCATTTCAAAATCTGATTCAACACACTCCCATGCGTCAAAGCTTACACTTTCAGCAATGTAGCTCTCATTTTCACTGTCAGAATCCTTTGAAGTTTCCTCCTCATATTCATTTACATCACCACCATGTTTCCCCACTTCATTTACATCAACCAAAAGGTGCAGAACTTCATTCATATCACCAAGATTGTCCTTAAATTCATTTGCATTTTTAACAAGGTCCACAACTTTATTTACATCAGCAAGAATTTCATCTTCTACATCAATGTCATCAAACTCATCTTCTACATTGTGTATCTCCTCTATTACGTCTTGTTCCTTACCTCTCACATTCCTATCACTTTGCACTCTTTCATTTTGCCCTGCCTTTACACAAGCTCTTTAAGTTATTTACTACAGATTTATGTCCCTTATGCAAACGTATCCATCTGTTCTCAACTATTTCTTGATAGAATACACATTTTTATTACCTTGTTCAATTACCTCCCATGCCTTAGATAAACATTTCCTCAGTATTTCCATATGCGATATCGACATTTTCCTCTTTATTTAAAGCCATCAATTCTACAATAAAGAAAGCATAAAATAAATCCAGGGCTTTGATGGTAATTCTCTATACACACTACAAAACAACAACTTTTGGGACCCATTTATTGCTTAGCTATTATTTTCGTCAAATCCATTCCCTACAAAAAAAATTATTTATTCCTGCAGATTTTAATCCACAGGTATAAGGTTCGTAGAAATTTATTTTCCTACGGATTTTTCCGTAGGTAAATTCCGTAGGTAAAAAAATAGGCAAAATTCACACGAAAATTTAGAAAAAAATTTTAAAAAAATATCTTTGATTTTTATTAACATTTTGTAGGTAAATTTCTTATGGATTCTAATGGCAGAAAGCCACAGAGTTTGTTTTTTTAAAAGATATGAATATTTGATTAGTTTACAATAGTCGAATCAATATAATCCAATCATGAATATATGATAATTTACAATAATCAAATATTTCAATGATTAACCAAATACATTAAATCAGTATAATCAGATAGTTTATAAAAGTCGTAAGTATAATCCTACGGACAGCTATTTCAATGATTAATAAATACAGTAAATCAACTTTTGAGGAACTTCATTTCTCCTCCTTCTCTGCTTCACTTTTAAGTCGAATAACATTACAACCTCCTGCAGAGCACACTTACATGTATGCCAGCTCCTTTATGCCTTCATTCCAGCCCTCAAGATGTCGGTCCAAAAGATTACGTGTTAAAGAACTTATCAAGAGGAACAGAGCACCAGGGAAGGATCACTAGATGGAGAGCTACACAATCCTGCAACAGGTCAAAAGCATTAGAATTTTATTTGGCATTAGAGATAAATTACATGTAACCTAAAAATGCATGACAGTATAATTCTATTACTGCCAAAGAAAACTCAAACCAGTCATGATCAGATCTGGGACTAAAGTTCAGAGGGAGAGAGGGAGAGAGGTAGACAGCCAGACATTATGCCTTGGCACCTAAAACTATTATAGACCAAAATTACGAGATATAAAGAAGCAAATTTGGATTGATTTATGCGTCATATCAGAAGGCTGTTTGTGAATTCCATCTGCTAAAAAATCTGAACACTTTAAGAACCATGCGAAGTTTGCATTTCCACATAAATATTGGACAGAGAATCATTTTGAATAACAGGCACTTATCCCTAACAAAACAACTAGCAGGATGGCAAGAACAGTCATATTGATAAATTTAATCTGAACCATTATTATCTGAAGAAGTGATAAAAATACCGATCAATAATTTTTCAAATAAATCAAATCAACTCAAATAGCTTCAACCACTTTCATTATCACTGAAATGTCAGCCACCAACAGAACTTATAGAACAGAGGAACAACAAATGAATATCCAAGTGGTGGAGAATTTACAAAAGCAGAATATTACTCAACTATGTGTCCGAATCCAAGTAAATATTTTCTAATTTTCCCAGCTCATCATTTTCAAGAAGGGTCTTATAATTAACATGAATGCACCTTTAAAAGATACAAGGTGGCCATCATCATTGAATACCATTCTGTTGGATACTATCCTCACATTTGTGAAAGTTCTATGAAGTTTTTTGTCTTA
>JANTPZ010023340.1:0-11873 GCA_025593235.1 Vachellia pachyceras | reverse complement strand
AATCTCTTATTGACACAATTAACCTCTAATTGACTCATTTAAACTCAAATACATCAATATTAAGTGAATTTTCTTTATACAAAATATGGATTTATCACTTTCCTCTCAAGAAAGTTCTTTGTTATGGATGTTATTGATGATTTCAACTTACATAAATGTTTCGTTAGCTCCTCCAATATATCTGTTGATATGAATATCTGGCATGCTAGACTAGGGTACACAAGTCAGAATCGAATGAGTAAACTAGCAAAAGAAGGTTTACTAGGTGATATTCCAAACATGGAAATGGCCTTGTGTGAAGATTGTCTAGCTGGAAAGGCAACTAGAAAACCTTTCGGTATAGGAACTAGAGCTGAAAATCCATTAGATTTGGTCTATTCTGATATATTCGGTCCCATGAGTGTGAGGGCTAGGCTTGGAGCTAGGTACTTTATTACTTTACTGATGACTTTTCACGATATGGTCACGTCTATTTGATATCATATAAGTCTGAAGCACTAGAGTGTTTTAGACAATACATGAATGAAGTGGAGAATCAAATGGAACATAAAATTAAAGCATTACGTACTAACCGAGGTCGTGAATACTTATCCAATCAGTTCAAAGAGCTCTGTGAAGAAAAAGGGATAATTAGGCAACTAACTATCCCTGGCACTCCACAACAAAACAGGATGTCTGAAAGAAGAAATAGAACTCTTCTAAACAAGGTTAGGTCGATGATGGTTCAAGCAAACCTGCCAATTTCGTATCGGGGTGATGCTTTATTAACTACAGCCTTTATACTTAACCATGTACCCTCAAAAGTAGTTACTTCCACACCCTATGAGTTATGGATAAAACGCAAGCCAGATCTAAGTATCTTAAGACCCTGGGGATCGGCTGCTTACCTTCATGATGATTCCCATAAGTATGGGAAGTTGTGTCCTAGATGAAAGAAATGTATCTTTATAAGATACTCAAAAGAATCAAAAGGATACGTTTTCATAGGTGAAAATGAAGATGGAACGGTGACTGAAATTGAATCAAGGGATGTCGTATTTATGGAAAGTGAATTTCCTGGCAGAGGAGGGATAGATCGAACAGTATCTCTTTTTGAGAGACAAGAATAAGGTAGTGCAGATCGATCTAATGATCCCCAATCCTCTCAATATATCGATCTGAGTGGAAGATCAGAAGGCTCAGAAAAGCCTTTACAAAGGCTGAGACAAAGGAAACGACAGAGACAAGAGGTTTCTACAAGAAGGAGTGACAGGAGAAATGTACCCAAGAAGCGCTTCCCAATAGAGGGGGAAGCACTCATGGTCACTCCAGATGGAGATGATGAGCCACGTTCTATATAAGAAGTCTTGTCATGCCGTGCCAATGATGAATGGAAGAAGAGATTGATTCAATGAAAGAGAATCAAGTCTGGGAACTTGTTGATCTACCAAAAGGTCGAAAGGCTATTGGGAACAAGTGGGTTCTCAAAATAAAAAGAAAAGCGGATGGATCAATTGACAAGTACAAGGCACGACTGGTAGCAAAAGGGTATACACAATAAGAAGGTATCGATTACAAGAACACCTTCTCACTCTTTGTACGCTTTAATTCCATAAGACTGATTCTGGCAATAGTAAATAGTTTAGATTTGGAGTTACATCAAATGGATATGAAAAATGCATTTCTAAATGGAGATTTGGATGAAGAAATCTATATGGAATAACCATTAGGTTTCGTAAAGAAAGGTTCAGAGAGCAAAGTTTGTAAGCTCATAAGGTCCATTTATGAAATGAAACAATCATCCAGGCAGTGGTACTTGAGGTTTCACAAGGCAATAACCTCCTATGATTTTAAAATGATTGAAGAAGACCACTGTGTCTATGTTAAGCGGTTTGATAATAACTTTGTGATGTTATCATTATATGTAGACGATATACTATTAGTTGGAAATAGCCTAAGTTAGATCTTAGCCGTTAAAGAATGGCTGTCATCGAATTTTGAGATGAAAGACATGGGAGATTTAGAATACATACTTGGAGTTAAAATCCAAAGGGATCGCTCAAAGAGAATTCTATCTCTTTCACAAAATAATTACATTAAGAAAATTCTCGAGCGATTTAATATGAGTGACTGCAATCCCTTAGACACACTAGTAGCTACTGGAATTAGCCTAAATCTTGAAATGTGTCATAAAACTGAGTCAGCTAATAAATGAATGGAAAGAGTTCCTTATGCTAGTGACCTTGAAAGTCTAATGTATGCAATGATGTATACAAGACCATATATTTGTTCCATAGTTAGACTGGTAAGTAGGTTCCAATCAAATCCTGGCAAACAACATTGGAAGGCTATGAAAAGGATTCTGCGATACTTAAAAGGCACAACGAATTATGCACTAACTTATCAAGGAAGTGAATTGCGGCTTCTTGGATTCTGTGATACTGATGTAGGTGGAGACGAAGTTGAATGAAGGTCAACTTCAGGTTATACCTTATTGCTAAATAATGGCATCGTAAGTTGGAGTAGTAAGAAGCAGACGTGCATAGCCCTGTATTTAATGGAAGCTGCGTTTGTGGCTTGTACTGAGGCAGTGCAAGAGGCTATATTGCTGAAGAGATTTATTAAACACCTTAGATTTGAGAATGAGAGTACAAATGTTGTGTTAATATATTGTGACAATACTGCAGCCATAACCTACACAAAAGACCCCAAATATCATAGTAAGACAAATCACACTGATATTAAGTATAACTTTGTGAGAGATTATGTAGCACAGAAAGTGATTAATGTACAACACATTTCGACCATGAGTATGGTCGCAGATCCCCTGACTAAACCAATGCCAGAGAAATGTTTGAGAAACATGTAAGAGCTATTGGTATGTGCAAAATGTAAAATTACAGACACTATGTATTGAATTTATGATTGAAGTATGCAATTATACATCATTGATTTATATGTCTATGTACAAGTATATAATATTTAGTATGCCGTACAGGCAGGTGAGGTAGGCTCTCTTATACGAGCTACCGCCTTTGATACTCCAGAGGGGTATGCAAAGATGATACACTTGTATTCACCAGTAAGACAGTAGGAATGCTGATATGGTAGAGAAGAAATACAAGTTACTTCGCCTCAGCAATTGTGTAGCGTGTCGAGATGAGATCCAATGTATGTACATATAAAACATGAATCGAATCATGGGGACCCGTTCACATAATGCCTGTTATCAGACAACAAATTCTTCAATACTGACGTCACATAAGATATGAGAAGAGGAGAATTTGGGTTTAGATGTTGGGAACACTAGACTAAAAGTCTGAACGGTGTTGATAATAAGTATCAAAACGACGTACGCTCTTTTAGTATAAGAGAAACACCGTAGCATATGATTCATATCACATGTGTTATAGAACCGCAAAAAGGGAAGTAAGTGAATGGATTCCTGCTTCATTGCTATGTGAGTCACAAGAAATTAATATTTCTATTTATGTCCTTTGACTTTGTTATTACCATGAAGGTATACTTCAATGATTGCTACCTTAACGTACACCCTACTATCATGATGGATGCGATACAAGGTATTATGTTAGGAAAGCAGTTGATGTATATCAAAATGATATATGGGTGAAAGGAAGATTACCTATAAAATACACAACTATGCTGGTGTTTGTGACATGTCCCTTATGATATCAATTTGGTGATTTCATAAGTGTGGATGCCACGCATACGAGAAAGACGATCTAAGTCTTATGTTGACTTGAGAGGGATTAGATTCGTCAATTGAAAGTGTATTTTTGGTTAAATCTAGAACATATGAGACATAATACAAAATTCAAGCTACACAGAGAAAGATTGTCTTGTGTTGGTCCTGTGAAAAGGATTTTTAGTACAAACATCTAATGACGTCATACCCATGCGATCACGGCAAATCACCTAGTATGAAAGAAAGAAGAGAGAAGGATGAAAAACACAATTCTTAATCCACCAAGTGTAAGTGGGAGATGTTGGAATATGGGATAATCCATTGTTGGATTAGGCCCAAAATGCATTTTGGGGCAAAAGCGTCAATGAGCAAATATGTGGGAACAAAGCTGTAATTTTCCCTAAAAGTTTGAATTTGAAAATAAACTGAATATGCGTTGGAACAGTTTTTATCATGGGCGGTTGTTTTATTAATAAAGGGATGACGCCCATTATGCAAGACAGACGTAAGACACGTATAGAAAACCCCCTCCCCTCTTCTCTTCTTCTCTCTGTGCATTTGCTGTGAATATTGTTCTTTGGGTCCAAGACAAATTTGTGATCCAGAGATCGCGTGGGTATCTGTAGATTTGTAATTCAGCATTTACAGGTACACCTGAAATCCTTCAGATTGTGATGGAATTTATGATCGATGTAAGAGGAATTGGTTTATGTAGATAGAAATTTGTTCATGAAATTGGAATTTTGTGCCGAGAATTTGTTAATTAATGAGGAGAATTTGTGATGTAAATAGAAATTGAATTATGCAGATAGGAATTTGTTAACATGCAAGTCACTGTCTATCTATATGTAATATGCAACTCACCATCTATCATATGCTCTATGAACAAGCAATAAGAGCTACATGCAAGTGAGCATCTATGTAACATGCAAGTCCACATCAATTGTTTTCAACTACCATCCGTCATATGCAAAACAATATGCAATAAAAACCATATGCATTAGAGCATCTGAGATATATAATTAAGTCCACATTTGCCATGTGCAACTACCATATGTTGTTTGCTAAAAGATTTTATTAAGGGTATTGTGATCATTTCATATGCTTATTCAATTCTACAAAAGGACTCACTCTTTTAGACCCCATTCTATAATTATATTTTTGACGAGGGATTTATCCCTGATTCTCCCTTTAATGTCATCTTTAAAAGTGGATATTTTTGATAAAGTAACTCACAACTTTTACATTAATAATAACAAATTAATCATTTTAACCAATTTTTCATAGGAGTTATTCCTAAAAAAAAGAATCAGATAGAGTAATTAAATATGGTGCTTGTTTGGCTCAGTGTTTGCAGGGTTCAAACACACGTTTAACAGTGTTTTCCACAAAACGAGATCATCTTCTTCACATATTTACCTCGACTTATATGTAAAAGCACTTCTCTACCGTGTTCCTAAATAGGCCCATAATAATCTCTATACTTTCTCTTAAATTGCATCATAGATACTTCTCCGATATTAAAGATAGGATATTTTTATTATATAAATCTCATGAATTAATGAAGCAGGTTTAACTTAAAATAGTTTAATTCTTTCTTCATAAAAATCCTACAATATTAAACATTACCCAAATTTCATAAGAAAAAAACCAAAACATATTATTTTTTATGAAAAATCATTAATGTTCTCTCTTTAGCCATATTCAAAATACGGAATATATTCATTATTTAATTAATGAAATTAGAAATAAGAAATCCATAATAAAATATCTAGTATAATTTAAGTTCCAAAAGACAAATAATTATCTAATATATACTAACAAAAAGTTCCAAAAGGTAAATCTCAAAAGTGAGATAATCACAAATCAATAAAATTTAGATTGGATTTCATTAGACATAAAGAAATTTCCCAAGTGGTTTTGTAGAATATAATTGATCTGTCCTAAAAAAAGGTTCATGTCAATATCTTGTCATTACAGAAGCAGACCTAACACCGAACATAAATACTTATTCTTTAATGAAATGAATATCCTTCAAAGTTTCCTTAATTTAGTTAGTCAAGTCATTTGCTTTTGCTTTAAGTATTGTGTTTATTTCTTGGCTTATTGTCATTTCAAAACATTCGAAAAAATTAATTCAATTCTCCTTATAGTTTCAGCTTATTTTTAATCAAATGTTTTAGTTTCCCCCCTTTATATTAGTGCTTTATATGTTTCTCAATTATAGTCATTAGCTAAAATGATGAAATAAAATTTATTTATTTTCGAAATAAAAGTAGAAAATGTCATATTCACAATTGTCTCCTTGTCTATACAATTTGTAAATTGGTTGATTTTTCTGTAACTAGGATTCATATAGCAAATTTAATATATATATATATATATATTCCATGATTTAAATTAGATTATTTTAATACTCATCTTATATATATATATATAAAAATAATTATTGAGATACATATATTAATATAGATATAAAAGAGATTTTTTTAAAGATGACATCTTCCTATGTACGTATAAGAGATTAATAATCTGTCTTGATCTTTATCTGCTTTAATTATTAGTTGCTTTCGTTGCCTTTAAACATAGCATTTTTTTAACACATCCATTACTTTCAACCAATTTTAACCATTTTTAACTACCGATTCAATTACTTGTATCTTCTAAAAATAACTCCGATGAAATATTTTTTTTAAGAGAACAATTTAAACAGACACACATACACCCACGTAAGAAATAAGACACATGTTCCCAAACATACAAGAGGTTTACTAATTATCAAGGATAAAACTCAACCTCCCTCTTCTTGAAAAGATGCATGTTTGTCATTGGGCCAATAGATAATTGCCATTTTTCAAATTTTATGTAAAAGCACAAGAAAATGTTTGTAATCACACTATTGAAACCATTAGAGAGAAGTTATAAAATAATATGCTTTAGATTACACATTTTGGACACAGAGAAGGTAATTTCATTATAGTACAACTTTACAATGATACGCATTATTACTAGATTCCACGGAATCTTATGTGTGTGTGTGTGTGTATATATATATATGTATATGCAGTGGCGGAGCCAGGATCTTAGAGCAGTGGAGGCAAGTTTTTTATTTTCAAGCAGATAACAAGTTTGCTAGTATAAATAATTTGAGTGGGTTCAAATCTTAAAAATCAGCGGGTGCATAATGCAAATCTAATAGTAATTTACATATACACAAAAAATTAAATGGAGGCATTTGCCCACCCTCACTTCTATGTGGCTCCACGACTGTGTATATGTATAACCACCAGCTTGGAACTATAGATCAATACTTGAAAGAGCTAGTGGCTACATATATACATCAATGGCCAAAACTGAATACCACACACACACAACGTTATCCACAGCAATACAACAACTTGCCAGTCCCAAACTTTCACACTGAATTTCCTTTGAAGTATCCAAATTATATGCTTTTTCAAAAATTGCCTTCAACAAAAGTTCGAAGGAAAATCTTTATCAAGGTTTAAAAAATCGGATCCGCCGGTTCAACCTAAAGCTGATACCTTTATAGAACCTTAGGGATATCTAATTAATAGCTTAAAGATGCGAAGAAGCGAGCTGATTTATGAAAGCCAAAGCATTACTGGTAAGCTGAGCCACATGAACAATTCGGCTTCTCACAGTGTTCTTCAAATTCCCATAACTAATTCCTTCAAACCCATCACTGCAAGTGCTCACATCAGTCAAAGCAGCAGAAACCCAAGTCTGAACATCACTCATGGTGACCTCAAAGTTCGAGTCTCCGAGTTGACTCATCTCACTTATGGACTTCCTGAGTTCGTACACCGAGTCCCTCAGCTCCTCGACGCAGTCCTTCATCGCCGCCACCTCCCTTGGCTTCATCCCGCCGCCATAGCTCCTGGACAGCGCTGAGATCATCGCCGAGGTCATCTTCGCCGAAGCCAGAGTCACGTTCAACGCCGTACCGGTGAGGAGCACTTGGCTGGTCTGTATGAAACTGGCATGCTTTGATAGGGAGGCAAAGCAGAGCCTTGGGTAGGTTGTGGAGTTACAAGAGGTTCTTATGAACTGTGTATATTTGGCATCTTGTTGTTGCTTTAAGGGTTTTGCAGAAGATGAGATTGGGAATATTGAAGAAAGAAATAGGATGAAAATGAAGATAAGGAGAATTATATGGCTAGTTGAAGAAAAGGCCTTCATGATGATTTGTTTCTTAGAGAAATGGGATAGAAATATATTAATGATTTTGGCTGTGGTGGTGGTGAGGGAAAACTAGAGAGAATATGTAAGCAATTTATAGAATTCAAACTGTGAGTTCACGGGTTTTATTTACCATCACCATCACTACTATTTTTAGTATTGTTTTGCTTTCACGTTGAGATAATGAAGTAATGGGGCCATTAAGAAAGATATTTTTGCAGAAAAGATATCGTTAAAGTCATAAAAGATCTTCTGGACAAATTTACTTTTCCCTTCCTTAATACTAATATGTTATTATCTCTTGTCTTTAATATATTTATTATCTCCGGTCTGGATTGGAATTTATCAATTTCGTGCTGGGAATTACCAAGTTTGCATTTGGTTTTACTAAATTCCTAGCACGAAGTTGGTAAATTCCAATCCAGACTTGGTAAAATTATGTCAAATGATCAGTCAAAACAAAAAAATGACATAGTAAAACACAAAAAAATGTCAAATGAACTTGGTAATACTTAGTACAGAATTAGTAAATTCTAATCCAGACTTAGTAAAATTATGTAAGAGGATTAGTCAAAACAAAAAATTGACCTGGTAAAACCTAACATAAACATGTAATCCCTAATACGAATTTGGTAAATTTCAATCCATACTCTGTAAAATTCTGCAACAAGATATCTCTAATGTATGTATATTTAACTGTGTAATATATATATATATTGAAAAACATTGGTGGTCCAATGACCACCGGTGCTTTTAACATTCAAGAGGTGGGGGGTTCGAGAACCAACCCCACTCCCACCACTTGGATTTAAAAAATTTCTGTAGCTTCGGTGGGATCGGCTGACAGCCGAAGCTTCAGCTGGCGGCTGATTTGAGCATGTATTCTTTCCACGTAGGTAATTTCAATATCAATCACCAATGTTCCATAACGACCAATTATAATTCTACGTATATATGCTAGTGAATTGATGAGTTTTGCGGAGAGACCATGAAAGAATGGAAAATTTTAGAGACTCTGTAACTTCACTATATGTATGAAATGAACATACAGAAGGAATCTCATCATCGCCGAATTATTATCATTCCTTGGTTGCCATGTGATTAATAGGTATGTTAAGTGCAATTCATGGTGTCATCATGAATGTTGGTGACCATCTGTCCTATGAATGTGCTGCCTCAACTTTTCTCCAGAAGCTGAGAGATCCCACTCTCCTGCTCATCGTATATGGCTTTGTTTAGCATAAATATTCAATATCAATCATTAATATTTTATTAAATATTTAATGCAGAATTAGACATTGTGATTATATATGGCTGTGTGTACGACTAGATGAAACGATATGCTAGGAATACTAAGTATATTTGAATTAGTGATAGAAACTAATTTTTTTAATATAATTTACGGTCTACGAAATAAATACGCTGAAGAAGTTTTGTTCGGACCTACATAAATGAAATCCTAATACAAACGTACCCTAAAATCATAAAATGAGATAACCTCAAGACTTTGGTGCATTGGAAAATTAGATAGACATAGATGAAATAACATGCAGAAAGATGTAATAAAAAGACACTCTCACGAGCAAAACAAAATAAAGGAATATCACCAATGGTAATCGGTATAAACCATTTTGAAAAGAAGGAAAATAGCTGGATCAAGTTGTTTATGTCCATTATATCAACAAAATCCTTTAAAATCTAAAACATGAGGGTGATGATGAAGTCCTTGGAAAAAGATATCTAGGAGAATCAGAGTCGACATCTTCCATATAATTGAGCTGGGTCCTTCATGAAGTGTATGCTTGTACGTAATACTTTAATATGCCCATTCTTCTAAATTTATATTTTGTTCTTAATAACTCCCAATATGAATTGCAGAGGGACTTTCTCGTAGGTTAATTAGTTTTCTATTCAATATTTTAGAGAAACCGAGGTATATATCTTTTACAAATAAACATTTTTAAATTTTGTAAATTAATTATTTAGTTCCTATACATAAATTACAATAAGGGAAATATATCAAGTGGAGATACATTTTTGAGACTGTAATAAAACATATTGCAAGCACCAAATATACTCGAGTCTAGTAGTACAAGATGTGTCTTTTCTGGTATCAGGTCTGTGTTCAATCCACATTGCTATACTAACATTGCCAGAAAAATACCATTTAGCGAAGGAAAATCTATCACCAAATGATTATTTTCCTTCACTTAAACGAGGGTTGCTAATATTTTCCGTCGCTAAATAGAAATTTTTTGATGGAAAATAATCATCTAGCGATGGATTTTTCCATCACTAAATGGTATTTTTCTAGTCGTGTAAGTCTATGCTTGCCATCCGTATTTAAGCAATAAAATATTACATCCAATCCCTAGTATAAAGAAGAGTGAGTTAACTTTTTTGAGGAGATTAAAAAAGTTAAATACATTATTTTAAAATAATTACAATTATTATAAATTAATTAATCTGATTTGTAAACTTATATATAACATATTAATACATATAAATAAATAAATACTTAAAATAATGCATTTTGTCATGAAAAAATTAATCTATCAATGTATTGAGTATCAGAGAAAGAGACAGTAAAAGTTACAGGAGGCATGCATGCATCAGGACAATAATTTGAGGGGTGTGGGGTTACGTTCTTTTGCTTTCCTTTTCGTTCATATAGTGACTGGCATGTGGGTGGTGGAGGCGACTAAATATGAATTAATTAATTATTGTGACAATAAAATCTCTATATTGATTTTTTGAGTTATTAATATATGATTGATTTTCTGGAGAATAAAAGAAAAAAAACCTTTAATCCAATTTACTTAGTCACATATAAGATCCAATGGACTAAATAAGAATATTTAAATTTGATAAAAATACAATTTATAATGTCCCCGAAATATTCTTATGCACAGATTATCTAAACTTGACTGATTATTCCCTATATTGAAGTTACAATTCACTAACTTGAAGTTACAATCCACATTTATTAAAAGTATTCTCATTTCCATGCAAGTTACACGGTACAAATATTCAAATGACAAATTCCCTAAACTTGACTTGTTATTACCTAAACTTAAGTTGCAATTCGCTAAAATAAAGTTGTAATTCACATGTGCTAATCGGAATCCCATTCCATGGGCAATATTGTGTTTTCATTAAATTTCAATATCAATATTTAGTACATCAGATCTGATATAAGATTAAACAAATCAGACATTCTGATTTATCCTTTCCACGTTTTAAAGGTTTTTTTGTCATCCCCCTTGATTTTCTTAGAAAAATAATGCATCACTTGATTGGCCCTTTATTTGCAACTACATATATTGAATAGCATAGCAATCAAAGGCTCAACTTGTTTATATTACCCACTAGCTAGTGAGTTAGTGTGCTCATTTCAACTACATGTATTGAATAGTATATGACTCAAAGTTGCTCATTTCAAGGGTATTGTGGATAAAACTCATAAATGTACAAGAGGATGGGCATAGCACGTCAACTTGCAAATTTCTACTTGTGGATAAAACTTATAAATATATATATATATATATGGATTTACACTACAACCTATATAAGATAATATTCAAATTCAAATATTTAAAGCAATAAGAAAATAAAGAAGAAACTGTCTCCAATTATTATTGTAATCTGAATGCTAGCTTCTCAACGATGACGACGTTATATTATATTATTGGGGATAATGATCGAACTATAACAGAACTTGGCCCCAGAAAATGGAAAAAGAAAACAAGAACTTAAGTTAGGGACCTTGTGTTTATAGATAGAGTTTTGGAACTCTTCGGAACAAGAAGATTCTAATTTTATGGATGTGGTTTAGTTTCATAAGAAATGGTCCCACATTTTGGCTTTCTGGATTTTACTCAACAGAAAATGATTTACCCATAACGGCTATCATCCCCAAGAGAGTCATATTATGACACTTCACTCATCCTCTGCCGATACTAACCCTTCGGTTAAAGGGAGGGCA
>JANTPZ010023277.1:4872-16528 GCA_025593235.1 Vachellia pachyceras | reverse complement strand
AGTGTGCTCAAACATGGAAGCCACAGCAAGGCAATGAGAATTATGAGGGAATTATGCTTCAAACAAGAGAGCTCCGCTCACTTGGCCTTCATTAACCGAATCCAAAGTATCGTATACCTCAGATAGCTTTCGCTATTGATGATTCAACGGCGCAAGCACATGTTACAATGCAATGGAGTCTGCGCGAAAAGCTGTTGAGCTATCTCCCTGTTCTATTGAGTACGCACAGTTCTATGCAACATTATTGTTATACCAGAAAGCAAATTATGAGAGTGAATACGATTTGGTGGTGAAGGACTGTGAAAGGGCACTTGGGATTACAAATCCAATCGATCCTGCGAAAGGGAGGTTAGTGATGAAAGCCAGCAGAAAAACATTAACTGCGGAAGCCAGAATGAGTTGCGAAAGTTAATTCAGAGGTCAAGCATAGATTCCTTATCAACGTGTAGGCGAGAAAAATGGGTGTGCCTCCAATAATAAGGAGGGCTTTAGAGGACCCAAAGGAGGAGGGGCCTGATCAAAATATAAGATCAAACGAGATAAAAAATGGTAATCAAGTCACATGAGGAGAAAAGTAGAGAAATTGAAGAGCAAATGACTGTTGCAAGGTTATTTGGGTTCTTCATCAATATCTGGACAAACTGTAAGTGAGTAGCCGAATTATGGGGATGTCCAAAAAGATTGGGTTCATTCATATTGGAGTTCACTGAGTATTGATTTGAAGGAGTTTCTTAGGATTAGGGTACGTGATCTCAATTTTCACTTTCTGTCTTCAGAGAATAAGTTGTTGTATCTCTAATAGAAAAAGCTATGCCATGGGTTGAGACTAACAAAGTACGGAAAGTCTGGCTAAAATTGGTGGGCTCGTGTTGGCAAAAGTTAGCCTGCCAAAAGCAGCCTGCGGGTTAGGCGGGCTGAGCCTGTGGGTTGGCGGGCCAGCCCGTCTAACCTGCCTTTTTTATTTTTTTAAAAAATTTTTTTATATGGTTTTTTTACTTTTTTCAATCCCAAAATTTTTTACAAATGAAAAAGTAATATTAAATTCTATTTTTAGAAAATTATTAAACACTTATTGATAGGATTGTAAAGAGAATCATGAAAATATGTAACCTTATAGAAAAAAATTGGGTAAAAATAGAAAAAAATTATTTTTATAAAAAAAAAAGTTGGCGGGCTGACCCCGCTTTTCCATCCCTAACGTTAAGCAGGATCACGTGATGAATCTCTTGTTGGAAACATTGTGGATGGGTGTATCAAAGGAAGAGTCCCAAATTATTTAGGATTATGGGTCTAAGTGAATGTTTGATAAAATATGGTCTTGGATTAATAAATAAATTAAGAAAAGGAAAGAGTTTCCATATGATGAAGACAACTGGAGACAAATCTGACAATTTTCCCTTACTCTTTATATGTAAGTTAATTTGTGTATTGGACACATTATTATTAAAATCTTTGCATAAATAAAAATATTATTTTTAAATAAAGTTTTGACAAAAAAATTTTGGACTTTAATGTGATTTTTAATTATCTTTTGATTTAACGTTGCTTTTTAAATTGATTTACTGTGACCATTCGTTATTTTATTTAAAAATGATCTGTGGCCACTGGATATTTACGTTAGCATTGTTCTTTATGGCTAATATTGCTGTGGATAAAAACAACCTATATTTAGTGGATTTTAATATATATATATATATATATATAAACAACATATATTTAGAGCTTGTTTGGATGTAAGGTTGAAAATAGCTTTTCAGATTCCGAGGCAAAACCTAGATTTTGGAGAATAAATTTTGGAAAATAGCTTTTACAGATTTCGAGGCAAAATCTATGTTTTGAAAAGTGATTTATGTTTGGGAAGTTATTAGTTTTTACGGATTTTGAAGCAAAAAAATTGGTAGGAAAAAGGAAAGTAAGAAAGAGAAAAAGTAAGAAAGAGGAAAGAGGAAAAAGTAAGAAAGAGAAAACTTAGGGTTCAAATTGAGGTTTTGTAACCAAAATAGCTTTTGAAAAAAAATTTTGTTTAGACAAAACCTTAATTTTGAGGTAAAACCTAAATTTTGAAACTAAACCTAAATTTTAAAAGTTGTTGCCAAAACAGCATGGCGGACAAAAGCACTTTTCTTTTTTTTTTGGGGAAGAAGCACTTTTGTTAAATTTTAAAGCTTTCTTCATCTTTTAAAAATAATAATAATTAACAAATAAATTTATAATTTTTTTTTGAGAAGTTACGTTGGAAAGCTTTTCGGTGCTCATTATTTCTTTATCCCGCACTCTCTCCATAAATAAGGTTGCTTTGGGCTAACATTTTTTTTACATATTTATTACTTTTTACACATTTTAAATTTTAATAAATTTTTATTTACGTAATTTAATCCTTTGTTTCTTATATATTGGATCAAAAAACAACCTACTTCCTTATCATTAAGGTTTGTTTGGAAGTCCTTTTCAAAATAGCTTTTATGGATTCCGAGATAAAACCGAGGTTTTGGAGAATAATTTTTTAAAAAGGCTTTTATGGATTTCGAGGCAAAACTTAGGCTTTAAAAAATTGTGTTTAGGAAGTTATTGATTTTTACTAAGTTCGAAGCAAAAAGTATGTAAGAAAGAAGAAATAGAAAGAAATAAAAAGTAGGAAAGAGAAAATTTATTAGGAGAGATGATATGATTTGATATGACAATAACTTTTTCAAAACATAGATTTCAAACCGTGGTTTTGTATCGAAAATAGTTTTTCTGAAAAATGTGAGTACTTGGACAAAACTTAAGTTTTGGGGTAAAACCTAGGTTTTGAAACTAAATCTAAATTTCATGATGGAAAAGCCAAACAAGCTCTAAATCGATAGTGGTTTAGAGGTCTATGGTCCAACTACGGTTCAACTAGAGTCAACCTAATTATAATTTAAATAATATAATTTAGTTAAATCATAAAAAATATTCATGTAATCAGGCATTTCTTTCCAAGCAAATTTGAAGAATTTTTTATTCTGCTGCAACTTCTCTCGTTGCAACACATCGAAAATAAAATATTTTGATCTTTAACAAGTTCCTCTTACTAAGATGCCTGACAATTCTTTTTGTATTTAGAAATGTCTTATGGATAAAGTTGATTTTATCACTAAAAACTTGGGCTAAGAATTGAAACTGCCTCCTCTCAACTTACCATTTATGGTGGCCCATGCAAATTGTTTCAGCTCCATCTGATATGGAAATAAGAGGAATATTCTGATTCATCGAGAGATCATCTTGAAGTCAGAGTTGATAATCAAATAAATCAAAGGTGCTCTAAAATTATCATCCTCGGTTTTCTTAACTTTGCTCACATGCCTTCCCAAGCTTTTGTTTAGCCAGAATCACCATATCTGTTAACATCTGCAATCTTGGCTACATCATAGTTTTGCACAAAATATAAGAATACAAGGCTCATTTCTTTCATACGATGCTCTGTTGAAAGGATAACTTAATGTGCCATTTTCTTTGAAAAAAGAGATCCAGATTCACCAATTCCTTTGCACTACTATGCTTTCGAGCAAATCGTTATCATACTTGTAATATAGGATCAAGTTGGAACATATCTTGACCAATAAAACATTGATTGATTCCTTAAACAAGGAGCATCTCTGTGGCTCTTCCACAGAAATAAATATAATATATAATAAATGATGAATCCTTCAAATGTTCAAATATCATGAATACTATTCGGGAAGATTATATCAAATTGGAAGTAAATGAATCTGTCTTGCAGGATGGTAGAAGTAGATGAATACTTTTCAGGGAGATTATTAGTGACAACAACTGAATTTATGATTTTAGCTGCAAACTCAATTAATTTAATGGACTCAATTTGTGTTAGGCAAAAGCATGCTAGAAGATACTGCTACACACTGACCGCAGAAAAGCTATTAATTTGATTTCTAGAGGCAATGATGCGAACCACTCATAATGATGTCGTTGAGAATACTTGAAGATGATCACTAATAGGGATTAGCCATGTTTCTCAAGACATTCTTACACCATTCTCATACGGAGCATCTTCCTTTAACTTTCTCTCAAAATTATCTCATTATTTTGAAAGTAATTTCTTTATCGTTGATGAACCTCCACCCCGCATGTATGGTGTGGAGATTAATGAAAGATGATGAACCTGGTTGCTAGCGTGTTTTTTGTCAAGTGAAAGGATGACTACAGTACTTTTTCAATAATCAAACCAAATAGTCCATGATTGAGAAGAAGGAAACGTTAGAGGCACAACAAAGTCGATCACTTTCGACACACTACTTATCGTGCTGCTGCTAACTTATCATTCTTATACTGGAAGCTCATCTCAGATTCTCAGTTCTCAGAAAATGGCGAAAGTGGGTAGGATCAAGCTGGGTTCACAGGGCTTGGAGGTATCGGCCCAGGGATTTGGTTGCATGAACATGTCTGCTGGCTACGGCCCTCCTAAACCTGACTCCGACCGTATCGCCCTCATCCACCACGCCATACAGAGCGGTGTCACATTTCTCGACACCGCCGACATTTACGGCCCACATACAGACGAAATTCTTCTCGGAAAGGTACGCTTGATTCAAAGTCCTTTTGATATTTTTTGCTTCTTAGGGGTTGTTCACTCTAATTGGGTGGGAATTTCTTAGGGGTTGTTCACTCTAATTAGGCCTTGAAGGGAGGTGTGAGGGACAAGGTCGAATTGGCCTCAAAATTCGGAATCAGCTTTGGCGACGGCAAGGTTGAGATACGTGGGGATCCTGCATATATGAGAGCGGCATGTGAGGCGAGCTTGAAGAGACTGGAGGTCGATTGCATTGATCTATATTACCAGCATCGTGTTGATACTCGCGTGCCTATTGAAGTCACAGTCCGTCTTTTATCTGCTCTGGTTATTCTTTTCTCTGGCTAAGTTGCAGTTTATCTATGTGGTTTGCGTCTGATATAAAATCAATTTTACCTTGTATTTTCAATAAAATTGGGATATAAGAAAGATAGGCTGTTGAATTATACACCCTTCATCTATCCTGGATCCAAATTTAAACGAAAATGATTTTTATATCTCTGTTTTACTTATAATTTGAATTTTGTGCTTTTCCAATAGAGTTTCTGGGATTGAAGTAGACATTAATGAAAACTTTATCCTAGTAGTGGTCATAAAAGAGCGAAAGACCATGAAAATGTTTTTACACACACCCTGACAATAAGTTATCACTGTTACTTTCACATATTTATAGTGGGTGTGGTGTAACTAAATAAACAAGATTGTTGAAATGAGGTATCTTAAACCAGGGGAGGCGAACAGACTTGGACCAAAATGCTAGGGCTAATTTGTAATATGACATGTATAATATTATGGAGTACAATATCCAGGAAAAACCTAAAATCGTGGATATAGTTAGCACTGTGTGAGAATGCAGAAGATTGAGGACTATCATTCTTGGTTGTGGTTCCTCAATTATTTATTATATACACAGAATCATATATAATGCTCGAGTGTGGTGATTCTGATATGTTTTCTTATAAGATTCCCACCCTCTTCAACTGAAAAACCGTATAGCATTATTTTAATCCTGAGATGTTTTTGCTGCAAAAAAGTTATCAGGATTTTGTAATACTTCTAACATTTTGTTGCCTAGGATTTCCCTCATGTTTTGGTTCTATTAAATATTAGTCTTGAAGGCATTCTTTGTGCTTGTAACTGAAGTTTTTTCTTTACTTGACCTGATTTCTGAAGGCAAAAGTGGATTATTTGGTTCTAAAAGTTTCTTATTTGGAGGAATTTAAAATGAGTTTCAGAAGCAATTTGTTTTACCCAGAAGTTGTAAAATGTATGTTGCAGGATCACATGGTGATATCTTAGGCTTTATAAAAGTGAAAGACTGTATTCAATTTTCTCTAAATTGCCATTTTGGCTATGGTAGATGGACTAAAAGGCTAAAGAGCACTTTCTTTTCACAATGAATTATGAAATCGAGGAATCCTTTCTTCTAAGTACCCTCCATTTGTACGTTTTCTGTGTACAAGAGTTGATCAGTTCACTCCACACTATCTTATACATTTTTTTAGGGGTTATGTTGGAGTTCAATGACCTAGGGAGTGAGTTATAGGGAATAGGGTATGGCAACTGGGAAGGAATACTCGTCATACCCAGACATGTTGATCTCACCTAATCTAAAAGATTGAGTCTGAGGCAAGAGCTAAGATGTGCTCTTAAGACCTAGGTTGTTTGCTATTTTTCTGGGCGTTATTATATGAGAATTTTAGGTTTTCACTGTAAAGGTATGTCTGTGATTCTTTGCAACTAAGAGTACTTTTTTGAATCTGAAATTTATGTCCCATAACTTCTCAACATGCGCATGGGGTAGTTTATAGAGAATGAATGGTAGGAATTCTGTAATTCTTTGATTTATTAACATGTATAAAAATCTTCTTTTATGATATCGAACTGTAAACTCATTTTCGTGTTATTTATTTTAAGATTGGGGAACTCAAAAAGCTTGTTGAGGAGGGGAAAATAAAATACATTGGCCTGTCTGAGGCCTCAGCTTCAACAATAAGAAGAGCACATTCTGTTCATCCTATAACAGCTGTGCAGTTGGAGTGGTCGTTATGGGCAAGAGATGTGGAGGAAGAAATTATTCCAACTTGCAGGTGAGGTTTGAACTACTAAAGTTGCTAATTTTAAATTTTCCATAACAAAAAGTTGATAATTATGATATCTATCCTTTTCTCTCAACTGGGGCTTTTGATAAAAAAAATTTAGGTTTTAGCTTTGCGACCTCTGATTTTGCATTTGTGAAATTCTCAGAGAACTTGGCATTGGAATTGTAGCATAGAGTCCTCTTGGACGAGGATTCTTCTCATCCGGAGCAAAGGTGGTTGAAAGCTTTATAGAGAATGACTTTCGGAAGGTTTGTGTATATTTTACTATGCATTATTACACGATGGTTCCATTTATGATGATAAATTATCTCAGCTTCTTGTGTAAGTCAATAATTGTCAGCTTCTTCTAACCTTTTGTTTCCTTCACAATTTCAATTACAGTTTTACCATTCAAGATTAAATAGCAGTAAAGTGTCATTGTTAAATTAGTTGATTATCTGTCTCGTGGATTTTATAGTTATATTAGCACAATACATTAATTGTATTCAATACAATAACTGCATTCACTAGGATCATGTTTATAAACATGCATAAACTGGATCAATTATGAATATAATACCCCCTTCAGTCCTTACTATAAGATCTACCAAACTATAAAGTGGATCATATAGTAGGGATGTACGGGAGTGACACAATCTTGACTGATGCCAGGTGATTATCTCTCTTGACAAATTTTAAGTACGCCATGATCTCTGCAAAACAAAAACATTGTTAAATTGCTTTGAAGCCAGATTTTTCCTTCTGCACTTCTTGTCTGTCCTATCTTTCCCTCTCAGTTAGCTTATGCATTGCAAATGAGGTCTGAACGCTGAGAGGTTGCATGACTAAACCCTGACAGTAAATAAATTGACTATAAATATCACATGCCTTGAGAGAAAAATTATCATGAAGCATCTTCATTATATATTAAAAAAACGTGTCTCCCGTCCTGTTTATGCCTGGAAGGATTATAGATATATTAAAATTTCAATAAACAGGGAACTGGGTGTTGCCTTGGCATATAACCTTATGTGAGAATAGAATAATATGGCTAGCGCCCTTCTTCTATTCCATCATTGCTCCTCTTACTGATATATATCCTCTTAAGGTTGAGATTTAAAATTTGTCCTCCCTGGCACTTTGTTTCAATGTAAATTATGGACACAATTCTATATTTATGCTTGAAATGTCCATTGTTGATAGATTGACGTCGAGATATAATGTTATTTGTGCATCTATTGTACCCCATTTCAGCGATTGCCCAGGTTCAACCCAGAAAACATGGAGCACAACAAGATTATATTTGAGAGGGTTAGTGAAATGGCTAAAAGGAAAGGATGCACTCCGTCGCAGCTCGCATTGGCTTGGCTTCACCATCAGGGAAGTGATGTGTGCCCTATACCAGGAACCTCTAAAATTGAGAACCTGAACCAAAACATTGGTGCTTTGTCTGTTAAGCTCGCTCCAGAAGAAATGGCTGAACTCGAGTCTTTCGTCGCTGGGGATGCGGTCAAGGGCGACAGATCTGGTCCGGGAATAGCTACATATAATAAGGACGGGGACACTCCTCCTCTTTCTTCCTGGAAAGCTGCATAAATAAGTTCATCCCTTATACTTTGTGTATTCAATACCTGCTGCTGCTACCTTCAGCAAACTGATCAGTACAAGAGGTATTCTTAGTTTCTTACCTCAAAAGGAGCTATATGTACCATTCTAATTCACATTAGAATATCTTCTAGAATACTCTTATTTCGAAAAACAAGACTTTCTAGATTAAATGAAGACATTTTATATGAACTCTTTCTAAATTCAATAAATCTGGACATTTTAGTTGCTATTGCCGCATTCTTGTATGCAATCCCGTGGGTTCATAAAATGTTACCCGTAAAACGTGTTTAGTCCGCGGGTTGAGCCCGCCAACCCGTGGGCTGAGGCGAGTGGCTCGTCAAAAAAATATATCTTTTATATTTTTAATAGGAAGAAATGATATTTTAATAGCTTCAAATATTGTTTTAAACCTTATTATTTCATCTTAAATACATACTTACTTTGGAGATTGTTGATTATGTATTATGTTTTTGTATTAAAATATAAAAAAATAATACATAATCAACAATTTCTAAAGTAAGTATGTATTTAAGATGAAAATAATGTGGTTTAAAATAATATTTGATTATATTTTTCATAAATGTATTATATTTTTCTTCTAAAAAATCAAATGAGCTTAATAAATTTTATGTAAATTTGTTGTATTATTTTTTAAAAAAACTTAGAAAAATAGAAAAATTAAAAAAAAGAAAAAAAAGTGACGGGCTGGCGGGTTGGCCCGAACTGCCATATTGGCAGCCTGTTAGAGGATAGGCTGGCCCCCGTCAGCCCGTTTCCTAGCTCTAGCAGTGGATCTAAAGTGGAAGTACCCTTTGGTCCACAAGTTATAAGTGACCTTTTATAAAACATTATAATCATCTAAATTGTATGAGGATCGATGATTTACCTAATTTATATGAAGTTCGATGATCAGATATTACCTGTCTTGTAACCATGTGAAGTCCTTTTAGTGTTAACACTTAGTTGCATGATAACGGACACCTCATGGAAAATTAGTTTGGTTAACGAATCTTGCATTGAATTGAGTTTGTGGATGAGCAATGGATGAGTATTGTTCAGGGATATTGCTCTATCCCTAAAATCGATATTTTCCTTGTCACAAGTTTCTTTTTTTTTTTAATGGAGTTAAACTCAAGGCATATCCCCATTCTTTTAATAATTTTTTGTTTGGGCCCCTTATTTTTTTAATGAGTTTTGGTTTGAACCTAACACATGAGCCACATCAGTCATAGTTAGCATATCACATATAAAGATGTTAAGTGCACATCCATAAAATTAATATCACTAAATTCAAATTTAAACTACAAAGTAAAACATTTACACAGTACACAAATCAAGCCTGCCCCAAGAACATACATAGGAGGTTGAGTGAGTATTGACTGAACATTTTTTATGCTTATAGTTATAATAACAATGTATCCTTATTATAATAGCTAATTAGTTTTTTTGAAAAGATTAATGAAGTTAAATAAATTACTTTAAAATATTTATATTTAGATTTTTTTTTCTTTGAACTAATTTTTTGATTTATTTAATGATGAATGATTTAATGATATATATAAATAAATACTTTTAAGTAATTTAGTGAGCTCTTTAATATTTTAAAAAGTAATCTCAATTCTTGTATTTATAAATACAGGAGGTGGCATTAGACAAAGAGGGAGCTTTTTCCTTTCCTTTCCATAGAAATAAATAATATGTAATAAATGATGAAGTCCGAAGTTCAATGTTCAAACTTTTCAATATCCAAAGAAATCTGTAACTTCCAGAAGTAAAATCAATTTCCCCTGATCATGCGTTCAAATTGCTTCCCATAAAGGATGGATATTTACGAATTTAGAGAGTGTCATGTTATCCATACTTTCTACTATAAAAGTGTTTCAATTGTTGTTTCTTGTGGATCACACATATTATGGGTACTGGAGAGAGAGAAATAATTAATGTACCCGTTTGGAAACGCGATAGAGAAGTACTTATACGCAAGTTGAGGTAAATATGTGGATGAAATTATCTTGTTTTGTGGAAAAATACTATTGAAGGTGCGTTTGGCTTTTACAAACACTCTAACAAACAAGCTCAATATAAATTTTTGGGATATATGATCAACAGGAAATGACAATTAGATCATCTCTATTGAAGAAAATATGAATAACATGATACTGAGAGTATGTAATATTATAGTCCCCCAATTTTAAATTACTTGTATCAATTAAATTAGTTAATATATAATTTTTTCTAAATCACTCTAATCGCTTCTTCAATTTACCCCCTTTATCTCTTACTTGATTTATATTGAAATAGCAGTAATAAAAATAACTTTAAAAATTGATAAAAGTTAAAAATAGATCATTCACCACTTAAGTGAGTCTTCATATTAAAGTTTGGGGGGTGTAGCAATGAATGATGAAATGCTCCAAAAGTCAAACTTTTCAATATTAAAAGAATAAAAGCCATATGGTCCAAGATTACCGCCAGTGCCCTGTCTATACCGCAACTCCGCAAGCAGAGGCAACGCCAACATAACATAATCACAGACGTCAGAGGAACCACAAAGTCGCTCACTTTTCCTCTCTTCCACACTCTATTTATTGTGCTACTACCACCTTGTCATGCTTACAGTGGAAGTTCATATCAGATTCTCAGTTCTCAGAAAATGGCGAAGGTGGGTAGGATCAAGCTGGGTTCACAGGGCTTGGAGGTATCGGCCCAGGGACTTGGTTGCATGGGTATGTCTGTTGGCTATGGCAATCCAAAGCCTGAATCCGACATGATCACTCTCATCCACCACGCCATCGAGAGCGGTGTCACATTTCTGGACGCGTCCGATATCTACGGCCCGCACACAAATGAAATGCTTCTCAGGAAGGTATATGATCGATTGCGGGTCATTGTTTTTTTTGGTTGCTTCTTCGTGTTTTTGACGAATTGGGTGTGAATGTCTTCGGCTAGGCTTTTAAGGGAGGAGTGAGGGACAAGGTCGAATTGGCCTCCAAATTCGGAATCGGCTTTGGCGACGGCGAGGTTGAGATACGTGGACCTAGAACCCTGACTCAGGGGTGCAAACTATTTTTTGAGAAGACAAATGAGACTTATTCTTAATATCTTTTGAGTAGAATTTGAGTAAAAATTCAGTGGGTTCAAAATTAGCAAACGAGTGGGTGCAAAATAAATCACATAGTACTAATATATACCTAATTTTCTAGAAGTCAGGGGTGCGGCTGCACCCGGTGGGGACCAAGTAGGTCCGCCCATGGTGGTGATCCTGCATATGTGAGAGCGGCATGTGAGGCGAGCTTGAAGAGACTGGGGGTCGATTACATTGATCTCTATTATCAGCATCGTGTTGATACCCGTGTGCCTATTGAAGTGACGGTGCGTCCATTGTTTTTGAAGCTTCTGATATTCCCTTCTCTGG
>JANTPZ010023224.1:0-11236 GCA_025593235.1 Vachellia pachyceras | reverse complement strand
GTATCTTATTTCGTTATTAATTATTATTTTTATTCTAGCACATCATTAATTTATTTTCATTTTGAAACAGTCTTGTTCAATTTTGCATTTATGCTATTAGAGATGATATTATTCTTCCCACTGTCACTTTGTAAATTAATTATCTTAGTCCTTGATTAGTTATTATATCTAATCTAGCACAATTTTACGTATATTCATTTTTTTGGACTATGTCCTAGTTTTTTATTTATACACTTATAGATTATTTACTATTTATATAATATACTTACGATCCCCTTTTAATCTTACAATTTCTTTATGTTTGTAGAGCTCGTTAAACTCTTTTTCATTCATGATAATATAGATGCCTTATTGTTTTGTCATGGTCACTTTCTAAATTTATTATCTTCTTACATGATTAATTATTATATTTATTCTACCAAATTTTTCATATATTTATTTATTTTTATGGACTCTATACTAGTTATGTATTTGTATCCTTATGGATTATTTACTATTTATATATTTATTTATTTATTTATTATTCTTTATATTTAATCAATGTTTTTATATGTGATGTGATATTTCCCTTATTATATTTATCTGATACAAGTTTTTCAATAATTTATATTTTTATGAATTATATAGTTACTCACCTTTCATTTTTAAACATATATTCTTCTCATGCATTTATTCATCTTTTTCGTTCATGGTAATATGTATGTGATATCTTCCTGCCCACCGACACTTTGTAAGGACTATTTCTGTTGTCTTTGTTTTATTTATTGTGTTGTTACACTATACGGTTATTTACGATTTATTTATGTACTTGCCATTCATTTTTAATCAAATACTTTCTTCGTATATAAACAATTTATTTCCTTATTAATTATTATTTTTATTCTAGCACATCATTAATTTATTTTCATTTTGAAACATGTATTCTCATACTTCTGTTCAATTTTTTCATTTATGCTAATACAGATGATATTTATTCTGCCCACTCTCACTTTGTAAATTAATTATCTTGGTGCATGATTAGTTATTATATTTACTCTCGCACAATTTTTCGTATATTCATTTTTGTGCATTATGTATTAGTTTTTTTATTTATACATTTATAGAGTATTTACTATTTATTTATATACTAGCGATTCACTTTTAATCCTACAATTTCTTTATGTTTAAGCAGTTTTTTCATGTGATATTGTAGATGTTATTAAACTTTTTGATAGATGTCATATTGTTCTGTCATTTCACTTTCTTACATGATTAATTATTATATTTATTCTAGCAAATTTTTCATATATTTATTTATTTTTTAGACTATGTATTAGTTATTTATTTATATACTTATCGATTATGTACTATTTATTTATTTATTTATTTTTCTTTATATTTAATCAATGTTTTTATATGTGATGTGATATTTTCCTGCATGATTGTTAGTTTGTACAAGTTATTTCTCCTTTCATTTACCATCTTATTTCATTATTCATTATTATATTTTTCATTCAGGGTATAATAGATGTGATATTGTCTTGCTAGGGGCTATTTCTCTTGTCTTTGTTATATTTATTGTGTTGTTACACGGGTAATTTTGATATTTACTCTAGCAAATTTTTTCATGTATTTGTTTATTTAGTTTTATGGAATATGTGCTAGTTATTTATCTATACATTTATCGGTTATTTACTATTTATTATATGATTTTTTTATTATCAAAATTTCCTATATATCTATACTTTTCTGTTCACTATATGTCTATATTGAATGAAGTGAATGCGATTTTTTATGTATTTTATTTTTCAAAATTTCCTATAGTAAAATACTGAATGAAATGAATGCAATTTTATTTTTCGCTATAATATAATATTTTATTTACTGTTTAAAAAATTAATGCGATTCTATTTTTAGTTATAATATGGATATATGTCAACAATAAATGAAGCATCAAGTAATAATTTGTATAGGTATTTTTATCTTTTGTGATAGAATTTAGGTTTTCATTCAAAATTATTATTGTTCTATGGTTTGTAAGGGTTTTTAGTTATAATATTGATATATGTCAACAATAAATGAAGCATCAAGTAATAATTTTTATAGGTATTTTTATCTTTTGTGATAGAATTTAGGTTTTCATTTAAATTATTGTTGTTTTATGGTTTGTAAGGGAGGTTTATTTTCATTTGTGGTCAAAATATTGTGAGAAGAAACTTTTATTTTTGTAAGGTAGGTTTATTTTCATCTGTGGTCAAAATATTATGAGAAGAAAATTTTTATTATTATTTTTTTGTGCATAGCGTTTACTTTGTTAACATGGAAAAAGTTTCCAATAAATTGGAAAGTGCTATAAAATGAGGAAATTTGGGAGTAGAAAAGAATAGTAGAAGAGATTGAGAGAAAAGAATAAAATGGTATCAGATTGTTTCTTTATAACTAGAGGGGCATTTATAGACAATGTGGGAGCTACAGAATTAAATGCCCTAATAACTAATATCCCCTAATAATCATAACCGACTTTTGATCCAATACTTTTGTTATTTACGATTTATTTATGTACTTGCCATTCATTTTTAATCCAATACTTTGCCGGCTGGACATTATTCGTATGATAATGTACTATTTTTTTTATTTACTATTTATTGATATACTTACATTCATGATAGATGCCATATTATCTTCTTACATGATTAATCATTATATTTACTCTACCAAATTTTTCATATATTTATTTATTTTTATGGACTTTGTACTAGTTATTTTAATCCATACTTTTTTCATATGTAAACATATTTGATATCATATTACCCTGTCAAGGCTGTTAGTTTGTAGAGGTTATTCATCCTCAGTGTAGTATCTTATTTCGTTATTAATTATTATTTTTATTCTAACTCATCATTAATTTATTTTCATTCTCAAAGCATGTATTCTCTTGTTCAATTTTTCATTTATGCTAATAGAGATGATATTATTCTTGCATGATTAGTTATTGTATCTACTCTAGCACAATTTTACGTATATTCATTTTTTACTATGTACTAGTTTTTTTTATTTATACACTTGCCAATTATTTACTATTTATATAATATACTTACGATCCACTTTTAATCCTACAATTTCTTTATGTTTGTAGAGGTTGTTAAACTCTTTTTCATTTTTATTGTTTTGTCACTACCACTTTTTCTCATGCATTTATTCAACTTTGTAATATATGTGATATTGTCATGCCCACTTGTAGGGTCTCTTGTCTTTTGTTACACAGTTATTTAATGTAATAGTTATTTATCTATATGCTTATCTGTCGGTTTATTTACGATTTATTTATATTCATTTTAATCCTTTTCGTATATAAACAATTTTTTTCATATTTGATATCATATTGCCCTGTCAAGGCTGTTAGTTTGTAGAGGTTATTCGTCTTATTAATTATTATTTTTATTCTAGTACATCATTAATTTATTCTCACACTTTTGTTTCATTTATGCTAATACAAATGATATTGTTCCTGTCAATTTGTAAATTAATTAAATCTTGGTTCACATTAGTTATTATATCTACTCTAGCACAATTTTTCATATGTTTTTATAGACTATGTACTATTTTTTTATTTATACATAGATTATTTAATATTTATTAATATACTTACCTGTATACATAATATAGATGCCATATTGTTTATAGATGCCATATTGTTTTGTCACTATCACTTTCTAAAATTTATTATCTTCTTACATGATTAATTATTTTTATGGACTTTGTACTATACCCTTATGGACTACTTACTATTTATTTATTTATAGATTTTCCATTCATATTATTTAATCAATGTTTGTATATGTGATGTTTTTATTTTTATATTTATTCTAACATAGTTTTTTCAATAATTTATATTTTTATGAATTATAGTTACCTTTCATTTTTCATGCATTTATTCATTCTTCATGGTAATATATATGTGATATTGTCCTGCCCAGTGACACTATTTCTCTTGTCTTTGTTATATTTATTGCGTTGTTACACGGGACGGGTATTTCTTTATAGAATATGTTTATCTATACGGTTATTTATGTACTTGCCATTCATTTTTAATCCAACACTTTTTTCGTATATAAACATATTTGATATCATATTGCCCTACCAAGCTGTTAGTTTGTATAGGTTATTAACAATGTCCAACTTAAGGGACCCCGGGGGAACAAGACGGAAAAAACAGTAATAATCATGCAAAAGGGAAACCAAGAAAAAATAAGTAATAAATATACAAATTGGCAATAAAAAAATTGGTCCAATTGGTAGAAATGAGGTCCATAGCCAACAACCATGTAGGTTGAAATCCTATTACCAATACAATGATATAACCATTAGTAATTTGGAAGTATATCTATAAATATTCTCTAGAAACCCAACTCACCTAAATTTTTTGCTTTAAAAAAAATGACCATGGCATATGTTTTTTCCAGCCAAAAATGCTTCATATATGTTCAAACGCTATTTGTTGTTGGTTACAAGCAGTGCATCCAAGATTTGGACAATATAATTATTGTCAATCAGTCCTTGCTTAAGATAATTCATCCATAACACCTAAATTTGATCTAACAAGGTGGTAGTAAACATGTAATGTGTAGTGCATCTAAATATGAATTGTGAGCGGTGCTTTTGTCACTCTACAAGAGTTTAAGACAGCCAGCTGTGCCATTGACTTTCTACACCACAGCTGGAACACGCAACCCAATAAGTGATCCATGCGTGCAATATTCTTCCTTCTACTTGACATATGCCCATATAGCCCTGTTTTCTGAAAAACCATTCTTTCACGTGTTTTCTAAATTGGTTTCATTGCTTATAATTCTTCTATTCCATTCGCCATATGTCATACCATGACCTAATAACTCTTCATGAAATTGTATTTTCTAAAACTTGGTAAATTACAGCCATCCAAGATATAACATGCTTATAGTAATTAATGATCAATGTTCATGCATTTTATACATCCCAAGGTTTGTTTACAACAGCTCAACTGACCTATACATTGAAAACAATTCAGAAACATTAATCCACATACACGTTCCTAGTCATGACCTCACTAATCTATTATTTTGCTTAGAGATGGCTTTGTAGTGTGTTTTGTTAGCATTGTTAATGTTGGAATCATATTTCACTAGAAGCAGCGCAGACAAAGTTTCAGCACCATTCATCTACTCTAAGACCACTTTGTACCGATATCACAACATAGACTAAAAGAAAGTGAAAATGCAAGCATAAACACATCCACAAAAAGGCAAAGCTTGACTATTCATCTACTCTAAGACCACTTTGTACCGATATCACAACATAGACTAAAAGAAAGTGAAAATGCAAGCATAAACACATCCACAAAAAGGCATAGCTTGTAACAGACCGATAGTTTACCAATACTAAAATTATATTGAAAATTCAACCATTTAGCCACAGAAATGGATGTGACCTTTTCTGCGGTTTGCCTACAAGGGGCCAAAAAGAATGAAAATTTTCGCTGTCTCAGAATTAAGTGAAAACCACAAACCATGCTAAGTTTTTCATCAGAATTCCAAATATGCATGTATCTTTTGAAAATTCAACCATTTAGACACATAAAAGAATGTGTCATGACCTACAGTTTGCGTGTTTGTGGGCAAAACGTAACAAAATTTTGACTGTCTCAAATTACGTGAAAACTCCTATCTTACTAGGTTTTTCACCGGATTCCAAATATCCAAGTATCTTATGAAAATTCAACCATTTAGTCACAGAAATGGATGTGTCATGATCTATGGTTTACGTGCACGGGGACAAAAAGTATGAAAATTTTATATGTATAAGAATTGCTTGAAAACCTCAAATCTTGCTCAGCTTTTCATCAGGATTTAAAATATGCATGTATCTTTTGAAAATTGAACCCTTTAGGCACAGAAATGGACGTGTCATTATCTGCGGTTTGCCTACAAGGGGCCAAAAAGTATGAAAATTTTCACTGTCTCAGAATTAAGTGAAAACAACATATCTTGCTCAGTTTTTCATCTAAATTTCGAATATGCATGTATCATTAGAAAATTCAACCATTTAGACACATAAAAGGACGTGTCATGATCTACGGTTTGCGTATTTGTGGGCAAAAAGTAACAAAATTTTGAATGTCTTCAGATTGCGTGAAAACCTCCTATCTTGCTCAGTTTTTCATTGGGATTCAAATTATGCAAGTATCTTTTGAAAATTCAACCATTTATACACAAAAATGGATGTGTCATGATCTACAGTTTTCGTGCACGGGGCCAAAAAGTATGAAAAATTTTGTATGTATAAGAATTGCTTGAAAACATCAAATCTTGCTCTATTTTTAATTAGGATTCCAAATATACGTGTATCTTTTGAAAAATTTAGGTACAAAAATGGACGTGTTATTATCTGCGGTTTGCCTACAAGGCGTTAAAAAGTATGAAATTTTGACTTTCTCAGAATTGCGTGAAAACCACGTATCTTGCTCATTTTTTCATTAGTATTCCAAATATGCCTGTATCAATTGAAAATTCAACCATTTAGAGACATAAATGGACGTGTCATGATCTACGGTTTGCGTATTTGTGGGCAAAAAGTAATAAAATTTTGAATGTCTTCAGATTGCGTGAAAACCTCCTATCTTGCTCAATTTTTCATCGGGATTCTAATTATGCAAGTATCTTTTGAAAATTCAACAATTCAGGCACATAAATGGATGTGTCATGATCTACGGTTTACGTGCACGGGGACAAAAGGTATGAAAATTTTGTCTCTAAAAATTGCTTGAAAACCTCCAATCTCACTCAAATTTTCATTAGGATTCCAAATATGCATGTATCTTTTGAAAATTCAACAATTTAGACACAGAAATGGATGTACCATGATCTACGGTTTCTGTGCATGGGGACAAAAGGTATGAAAATTTTGGCTATCTAAGAACTGCTTGAAAACCTCCAATCTTGCTTTGTTTTTCATCAGGATTCCAAATATGCATGTATCTTTTGAAAATCTATTTAGGCACAGAAATGGACATGTCATTATCTGCGGTTTGCCTTTAAGGCGCCAAAAAGTATGCAAATTTTGACTTTCTCAGAATTGCATGAAAACCACATATCTTGCTCTGTTTTTCTTTAGTATTCCGAATATGCCTATATCATTTGAAAATTCAACCATTTAAGACATAAATGGACGTGTCATGATCGACGGTTTGCGTGTTTGTGGGGAAAAAAGTAACAAAATTTTGACTGTCTTCCAATTACGTGAAAACCTCCAATCTTATTCAATTTTTCATTAGGATTCAAAATATGCATGTATCTTTTGAAAATTCAACAATTTAGAAACAGAGATGGATGTGTCGTTATCTACGTTTACGTGCATGGGGCCAAAAAGTATGAAAATTTTGTCTGTCTAAAAATTGCTTGAAAACCTCCAATCATACTTAGTTTTTCATTAGGATTCCAAATATGCATGTATCTTTTGAAAATTCAACCATTTAGTCACAGAAATGGATGTGTCATGATCTACGATTTATGTGCATGGGGCCAAAAAGTATGAAAATTTTGACTGTCTTAGAATTACGCCAAAACCTTTACTATCTCAAGAATTGCATGGAAACTTCTTGTCTCGATCATTTTTGCATGAAGATTCTAGAAATGTTGTTAGCTTTTGAAAATTCATAAATTCACATCGAAAAGAAGCCACTCTTGCTTCCGGCCAGTTTTGGTCAGAAAGCATGAAAACATTTAACTGTCTCCGAATTGCATGGAAATGACCTGTCTCGGTTAGTTTTGCATGATGTTACAGAAATGTGGTTCTTTTTTAAAATTCTTCAATTTGCATCGAAATGGAGCCGACCTGTTTTCTGGCCTGTTTTTGTCAAAAAAGAACGAAAGTTTTTCACTTTCTCAAAATTGCTTGAAAACTTCCTCTCTTGATCAGTTTGCATGAGGAGTCCAGAAATGTGGTTATTTTTTTTTAAATTCATCTGTTGGCAAAGAAAAGGAGCCAACTCTTTTTTTTGGCCCATTTTGGTCAGAAAGCATGAAGACCTTTCACCTTCTCAAAATTTGATGGAAACTTCTTTTCTCAGTCAGTTTTGCATGAGAATTTCAGAAATGTGGTTCGTTTTTAAAAATTCATCCATTTACATCGAAAAGGAGGCACTGAGTTTGCCTTCTTTTTTTGGTCAAAAAAGAGCGAAAGTTTTTTACTTTCCCAAAATTACTTGAAAGCTTCGTCTCTTGGTCAGCTTTGCTTGAAGATTTCAGAAATGTGGTTAGTTTTTGAAAATTCATCCATTGGCATCGAAAAGGAGCCATCTCTTTTTTCCGGCCTGTTTTGGTCAGGAAGGATGAAAACTTTCACTGTCTTGAAAATTGCATGGAAATTTCCTCTCCCGGCTAGTTTTGCATATGTATTCCAGAAAAGTGGTTAGCTTTTGAAAATTCTTCCATTCGCATCGAGAGGAGTAAGCTATTTTGCCAGGTTGTTTTGGTTAGAAAGGATGAAAAATTTCACTATCTCAGAGTTGCCTGAAACAAACTATCCCGGTCAGTTTTGCATGAGGATTATAGAAATGTGGTTCTTTTTCATCAATTTGCATCGAAAAGGAGCCACCCTGTTTACTGGCCTGTTTTGGTCAAAAAAGAATGAAGGTTTTTCACTTATTCAAAATTGCTTGAAAAGCGCCTCTCTCGAACAATTTGCATGAGGATTCAAGAAATGTGGTTAATTTTTGAAAATTCATCCATTGGCATAAAAAAAGGAGCCATCTCTTATATCCGGCCTGTTTTGGTCAAGAAGGATGAAGATTTTTCACTGTCATGAAATTACATGGAAAATTCCTCTCTCGGTCAGTTTAGCATGAGGATTCTAGAAAAGTGTTTAGTTTTTGAGCATTCATCCATTCGCATCAAGGAGGACTAAGCTATTTTTTCCAGCCTGTTTTGCTTAGGAACAATGTCTTAGAATTGCGTGAAACAACCTGTCTCAGTCAGTTTTGCATGAGGATTACATAAATGTGGTTCTTTTTTAAAATTCATCTATTTGCATCGAAAAGGTGCCACCCTGTTTACTGGCCTGTTTTGATCAAAAAAGAATGAAAGTTTTTTACTTCATCAAAATTGCTTGAAAACTTCTTCTCTTGGTCAATTTTTTCTTGAGGATTTTAGAAATGTGGTTAGGTTTTGAATATTCATCTATTAGCATTGAAAAGGAGCCATCTCTTTTCTCCGACATGTTCTGGTCAGAAAGGATGAAGATTTTTCACTGTCATGAAATTACATGGAAAATTCCTCTCTCGATCAGTTTAGCATGGGGATTCCAGAAAAGTGGTTAGTTTTTAAAAATTCATCCATTGGCAACAAAAAGGATCTAGCCCTTTTTTCGGCCCGTTTTGGTCAGAATTAATGAAAAACTTTAACTGTCCTAGTATTGCATGGAAACTTCCTCTCCCAGTCAATTTTTCATGAGGATTCAAGAAATGTGGTTAGTTTTTGAAATTTCATCCATTAGCAAACGAAAAGGATCCAGCTCTTTTTTCTACCTGTTTTGGTCAGAAAGAATGAAAAACTTTAACTGTCACAGAATTGCATGGAAACTTCCTCTTCCGGTCAATTTTGTTTGAGGATTCAAGAAATGTGGTTAGTTTTTGAAATTTCATCCATTCGCATTGAAAAGAAGTAAGCTATTTTCTCCGGCCTGTTTTGGTCAGAAAGGATGAAAATTTTTCACTATCTCAGAATTGAATGGAACCAACCTGTCTCGGTCAGTTTTGCATAAGGATTCCAGAAATGTGGTTCTTTTTTATAAACTTCATCCATTTGAATCGAAAAGGAGCCACCCTGTTTACTGGCTTGTTTTGGTAAAAAAAAGGACGAAAGTTTTTCACTTTGTTAAAATTGCTTGAAAACTTTTTCTCTATGTCAGTTTCGTATGAGGATTCCAAAAATGTGTTAGTTTTTGAAAATTCATCCATTTGCATCGAACAGGAGGCAGCTCTTTTTTTTGCATGTTTTGGTCAGAAAGGATGAAAATTTTTCACTGTCTCAGAATTGCATGGAAACTTCCTCCCTCGGTCAGTTTTACATGAGGATTCAATAAAGGTTGTTCCTTTTTTAAAATTCATCCATTTTCATCGAAAAGGAGCCACCTTATTTACTAGCATGTTTTGGTAAAAAAGAACGAAAGTTTGTCACTTTTTCAAAATTGCTTGAAAACTTCCACACTTGGTCGGTTTTACATAAGGATTTCAGAAACGTGGTTAGTTTTCAACAAATTCATCCATTGTGGCATCGGAAAAGAGCCAGCTCTTTTTTCCGGTCTGTTTTGGTCATAAAAGAATGAAAAACTTCCACTGTCTTAGAATTGCATGGGAACTTCCTCCCTTGCTCAGTTTTGCCTAATGATTGCAGAAATATGGTTAGTTTTTGAAAATTTATCCATTCGTATTGCTCTATTTTCGGGCCAGTTTTGATAAGAAAGAATGAAAACTTTTCTCTGACTCAGAATTGCATGGAAACTTCTTTTCTCAGTCAGTTTTGCATAAGGATTCTAGAAATGTGGTTCTTTTTTAAAATTCATCCATTTGCATCGAAAAGGAACCACCGTGTTTACTGGCCTGTTTTGGTCACAAAAGAATGAATGCTTTACACTTTCTCAAAATTTCTTGAAAACTTCCTGTCTTTGTCAGTTTTGCACCTGTTTTGATCAGAAAGAATGAAAACTTTAAATGTCACAGAATTGTATGGAAACTTCCTCTCCTGGTCAATTTTACATGAGAATTTAGAAATGTGGTCCTTTTTTAAAATCAATCAATTTGCATCAAAAAGGAGCCACCCTGTTTACATGCATGTTTTTGGTCACAAAAGGACGAAAGTTTTTCACAATCTCAAAATTACTTGAAAACTTCCTCTCTTGATTTGTTTTCTAGTTTTTGAAAATTCATCCATTGGCATTGAAATGAGCCATCTCTTTTTTCCGGCCTGTTTTTGTTAGAAATGATGAAAAACTTTCACTGTCTTGGAATTGCATGGAAACTTCCTCTCTCGGTCAGTTTTGCATGAGGATTCCAGAAATGTGGTTAGTTTTTGAAATTTCATCCATGAAAATTTTTTGTAGTCTCAGAATTTCATGGAGGCCTCCTGTCTCGGTCAATTTTGCATGAGGATTCCAGAAATGTGGGAAGCATTGAAGCAAGAGGTTCTCACCAAACAAATGGCATTTGGATCAACAAAAGAGGATG
>JANTPZ010023203.1:4341-19471 GCA_025593235.1 Vachellia pachyceras | reverse complement strand
AAGCAATTCTCTGTTTGTCGATCTTACCGTAACCCCTCTTGTAAATAAGTTCTCTTACACTCTTCAAGTTTGGATACCTAAACCAAGACCCGATTACTCTCACAAAAGGTAAAGAGCTCGAGACATCAGAAGAAACCCAATAACGCAGGAAAACTGCTTACCCAAAGGTCACATAAGGTTCAACCCTGTGAAGCATGTTCATTGTGGCCTTGTTAACTTTAAGAAACACGCCATTGAATATCTGTTTCAGAGAAAGACAAGAATGACTACATTTCCTTTCTAGAACATAAAGAAACTTAAAAGTTCTCAGTGAGTCAGTGGATACTCTCTAGAATGGACAAGTTAAATCAGTGACTAACAAAAACCAAAACAGTTTCCAAAGAGCCTACGCAAAAACTTGGGACTCGGAAATTTAAGAGTGTAACAACGAGGAATTTCACTTCTGCCAAGGGTTTTATTATCATTTGTGGTACCTGCCTCAAACGCAGTAGCTGCAAGATCTTCCTTGTCTTTGGGTGCATGGCATTAATACTGTAAAAGATTATGGTCTGCATGTATAAGATCCATGTTTCAACTTGAAGAGAGAGTAAGAATAGCCAGAAAACACATACCCACGGATGCGGATGATAAACAATAATTTAGCCTCTGGATCTACATAAAATCCACCTTTCAGCTTGGCCTCACGTTTTAATCTAATCAGCTCCTTTTCCTAAAAAGAGAAAATAAGTAAAAAGGGTAAGAACTAAGGAGAACGTAGTCACTATCAGGAACTAGGATTATCATCAACACATATGACAGGACAAAGGATATGTACCTGCTCCTCATACTCCTTGGCATACTGCTTAGCCCTGTTGTAGATCACCTTGCGGCTCTCAGCTCTCTTCTTCTTTGCAGCTTCAGTCTCCTGTGCCTTGGCCAATGCCCATTCCTCTTCTCTCTTCCTCTTCTTCAACACAGACTCTGGAACAACTGCCTTAACCTCCTCACCCATTTCTATATGGAATGAACAGAACACCAGGAAAGATTATGAACGAATATGGCGAAACTCTTAATGTCATGAAACCAAAAGAAGAATTAGGTCCTGTCAATCTCATACAGGATGGAATCCGAAAATGCTCGTTTCACTAATCTGTAACAGTACCATTCCACATGAAAATCTTAATCAGGAACAAGGACTGGAGTTACTCAATCCATCGTTTGCATGTTCATGTACAAAATAAGTAAAGGGGGGCAAGTATGTTCAAGGGGGCTGAAAAGGGGAATCATATACCACTCTCCTAAACTATAATAAAAATCCACCATTTCTTAAATTTGCAGGCAACGGAACGGGATCACCAGATAGAATCCATAAAGATAGCTAAAAAACAAACGTGCGAATCATGGTGATTAAGGGCCGCCTCTGCAGACTTATACATCAACTCTAGGTAAAACACTAACCCATTCAGGACAATTTTTTCTCTACACATAAAAATTATCCCACTAACACCACAAGGGAGCAATAAATTACATGAAAAACCGACCAATAAACGAGATCGAATTAACATAAACCCATACATACAACATCTAATAGAGGAATGAGAAAAACGCAAAAAAACTACGGAATTTATACATCTTTCAGAACAGTCGACTAATATTAATCAACAGGAGGAAGCACCGAGTTGAAGACAGAAATGCAATGCCTGCTTACCTAGACGATGTCTGCGGAAGCTCCCCTGAACCAAAGCAATATCTAGAGCTTCGCGAGGCTTGTGAGGAATTAGGGTTTTGTGAGGCAGTGGAGGCTGAGGCTATTATGGAATGGTCGGGATTAGTGCTACTTTGAACAAGGTCCTGGCCGTTTGATGGAAGGCCTGACTCAGGACAAGCCCAATTTTTTTAGGCTTTATTTATAAAATGCAAGCATACAATCTAATTAAAAATTAAGAAATTTGTACTAATATAATAAAAATTTACGGCATGAAGAATATGAATTATTTATGCAAACTATTGTAACCCTTATTTACGCATATTAAAATAAGACTTCTCTCACATACTTATCTTGTAAACCGTGAATCACATTGAAAAAGTAACTTCTAGTGTTAATCCAAACAAACACCTAATAGAGTTATGATCGTTGTCCCTTCTTTCCTTGGTGACCCGGTTTAACCTACTTCTCTCATTTTATTGCATTAGATGTGTGTGTGTTTGTATTCCTTGGTTGATTAATATATTTCTCATTTCTCATTTCCCCTAAAAAATTCAGTTATAAGGAGGTGGAGTTTTAAAAACACTTATAATACAAAAACTTCATTTTAAAAGAGCTAAAAATATATAACACCTTTATAGATGAAATATTGACGGCAATGATTTAAGCCAAAAATATGTCACTTCTTAAGTTGTCATTCATATAAAATTGAAACTGTTAATTGCTAAAATGAAGCAGTTGTTGCCTACTCACCATCACTTAAAAATTTAAAAAAGTTTAAATTTTAAGAGTAGTTGTCACTACTCAAGTTTTTATTGTCATTTCATATAACAAAATTAAGAGAAGAGAAGAAAAGCAACACTAAGCAATTTATACGTTTCAACATGACTCTCGTTTAGTCCTTAAGCAACTCCCTCACTTACACAAAAATGGCTCTCGTTCTCACTGTCAAGAATGCTTCCATTGTTCCTCCCTCTGATGAGGAGGATGACTTATTAGCAAGGAGCTCCAAGAAGATTAAGAATGGGAGAAGGGGAGGAGGATATTAATCCCCATGACCACTAGCCGGCGCTGGGGACTCAGTGGCCTCAAAAACAGAGCAGGAGGCCGTCCTTTGCTGATAAACTTAAGGGCATCGGGTCGACTCATAGCCAGGCAGAGAATGAGAGGGAGACTAATGAGGATGGTATGTCGGATGAGATAATGTCTGTGGAGTCAGAGAAAGCATGTGAACATATGAAGATTATGGTTGTCAGGTTGTGGAGGACCCAGATAGGAATTTTCCTTCATTTAAGTTCTCAGCAAAGATGAAGAAACGCCTCTACAAAGCATGGAACAAGGCAGTTATAGTGAAGCTGCTGGATAGAAGTATTGGGTTTAAGGCTCTTAAGGCTATATTACAGGGTATGTGGGCGAACTGAGGTGTTATAAGTTTGATTAACATTGGGTTCGGTTATTTCATCGTCAAGCTCTCAAACAAGGAGGATTATTTTAATGCTTTAACTGGTGGGCCACGGATGATTTATGATCATTATCTAACGGTGAAACCATGGGTGCTGAAGTTTCAACCGGAGAAGGCGATTATAGACAAGGTAGCAGTGTGGTTTAGGGTGCCTAAGATTCCAATGGAGTATTACGATGAAAAGGCGCTGACAATTATTGGAAACGGGATTGGGAAGACCCTCAAAGTTTATATGAATACTTTCCACCAACTTAGAGGACATTTTGCAAGGATTTATGTTTTGGTGGAACTAGGAAAATAACTTATGTCCGGTTTTGAGTTGGATGGCAAGGAGTATTTTTTGGAATATGAAGGTTTGCATCTACTGTGCATGGGTTACGGAGTTTATGGCCATCGGCAAGACATATGCCCAGATAGGAGGAAGGCTGAAGAAATAGCAGCGGATAGGAACAATGCAGTTGGGTTCATGGATACGGAGCAAGGACGGGAACAAACGATTTTAAACAAGGAGCAGTGGAAGGTAGTGCATAAACAGCGCCAGCAACGTTAATGTTTATAGGCGGGTGAAACATCGCGGCCGGTGATTAGGGGATCGAGGTTCAATGTTCTTGCGGAGGCAGGGGAAGATAATCCAAAGTTTAGGGAGAGTAAGGAGGTGATTAACGAAGGAGTGACTGGATTGGAGGGTGCCACTAAGCGACAAGGTCAGAACCGGAAGAAAAGGCACATCATGAGATTGAAGTCTCCGATAGTGGGGTGCCTACAAGTGGCAGGGTGTCAGATGAGACAGGGGTAGTGGAGTAGATAGCGCAGAAAGATATGGTGCAGCACGTTAATGTTTATAGGCGGATCGAAAAAAAGGACAAGGGACACCTTTGGTGCCCCTGTAGCGAAGGGGAAGGAGGTTATGATGCTGACACTGGGGGAAGGGCAGGACTGTGGTTTGGCAAGGGAGATGGAGTGCGACTATGAGGAAAGGCGTGAATATCACGTGATTGACCAGGGACGGGAAGTGGATGATAATGGGCCTACGCAAGTTCCTTTTGATCTAGGAGAACAGGGATCGGTTGAGGGGGATACTGGACAAAAAGAATATGCACCACGTCCACATGGGCCAGCTAGAGAACAATATATGGGGGAGAGTCAAAGTGGAGATACGATGGTCCCAGAGACCCAATTATCCACAGACTTGTAATAGGCTGGTGTGCAACTCATTTTATTATGGTTTTAACGGTTTTTATGGATAAGTTGTTGTATTGGAATGCAAGGGGATGTTATGAAGGAGGGCTTCTTAGAAATCTAAAAGGAGTCTTAAAGGAGCTCAAGCCATGTCTAATAATTCTTGCTGACACTAAATGTGAGAATGAAAGTCGGTTAAGTGGCGTTCTCTCCCTCGGATATGACAGGTTGCGGATGGTTCCCAACATTGGTAAATCTGGAGGTATTCTGGTTGCGTGGAAGGAAGATCAAGTTAGAGTATCAGTGCTTGATGAAGGCAGGCAATTCCTTCATCTGGAGTGCGAGGGACAATATTCTTTCCTACTCACACCAATTTATGCTCTACCCCATTCCAATTATCGGAAATTGTTGTGGGATAAGCTAGAGGACATTATGAGAGGAGCTAACAAACTGTGGACGGTTCTAGGTGACTTCAATGATATTCTGGACATGACGGAGCAGACTGGAGGTGCGGGAGAAGGTGAAAGCAGAATTTCTTGGTTTAGAGACAATATCTTTGCTTGCGGCCTTATGGATCTAGGAGCACTAGGACCCAAATACACTTGGAGAGGCCCACTTCTGGCTGGGTACTCTGGATTATACAAACGACTGGACCGAGCTTTGGTGAATTCATGCTTCTTATCATAATTTCCGAACTGTTGTGTCAAAGTACTTCCAAGGACTAGCTTCTCTAATCATAATCATATCGTGTTGGCTCTTAGTACTGCTGACAATATAGGTGCAAGAAATTGGCCTTTTCGTTTTGAAGCGATGTGGTTAGCACATGAGAATTTTGTTAGTTTTTTTGAGGGGGTTTGGGAGAAGGATAGTGATCTGCATTTGAACTTGCAAGCCTTTAGAGAAGTAATTCAGTCATGGAATAAGGATGTGTTTGGTTTCATTGAGAAGAGAATTAAAGTTATTCTGGTGAGATTGAGTGGCATTCAAAGATCTGGGTCCTATCCTTATTCTAGCTTTTTGTGTCAATTGGAGAGAAACTTACAAAGAGAATTGGATGAAATTCTTAGGTTAGAGGAAATCAAATGGTTTCAGAAATCCCGAACTGAATGGATTGCTAAGGGTGATAGGAATACAAGATATTATCATTTGAAGACAAAAATGATGAGAAGAAGGAATAGGGTGTAGGCCTTAAAGGGAGACAATGGAGAATGGGTGGAGGATGAGAGGTAAGTAAAGGCTATGGTAACTAATTTTTTTAGGAACCTTTTCCAGTCTCAGGATATGGGGTCTGAACCACTAGAAACGAATTCAAATTTCCCTACAGTAGAAAGGTCCAGGATATCCGGGTTGGTAGCTGTTCCATCGGAGGAGGAAATACATAAAGCTATATTTGCAATGGGTCCTTACAAAGCTCCAGGGGCTGATGGATTTGCTCTAATTTTTTCCAGGCTAATTGGAACATGGTAAAGGCATCACTATGTGATTTTGTTAAGGACTTCTTTGAGGGTTCTAGTTCAGTGGAGGAGGCGAATAAGACTCTAATAACGTTAATCCCCAAAGTAGACAAGCCACAGAGGGTGGAACATTACAGACCCATTTCTCTTTGCTTCGTGCACTACAAATGCATCACAAAAATTATGTCCCAGTGCTAGTGTCTTATGGATGATCTAATCCCCCTTTCCAGGTTAGCTTTGTCCCGAGAAGGCATATTCAGGATAATATAATTGTGGGGCAAGAGATCATGCACACCATGAGTAAGGCTAGAGGTAAGAGAGGCTTCATGTCACTTAAAATTGACCTAGAAAAGACCTATGATAGGCTCGAGTGGAGTTTTTTTACAGTAAGTGCTTGTAGATGCTGGGATGGAGGATAACTTTATTCGGTGTATTATGAAGTGTATATCTTTTACTTCTTATAATGTTCTTTGGAATGAATCCCAAACGAAGTATTTTAACCTACAAGGGGTCTCCGTCAAGGAGATCCTATTTCACCCATTCTGTGTTGTATTGTGGATGGACAGATTATCTCATGTTATGAGTGATGAGGTGGCAAAAGGGAGATGGAAGCCGATCACAATCACAAGACATGGGTCGCAGGTGTCTCACTTAATGTTTGCGGATGATTTACTGTTGTTTGGAGAGGCGTCAGTGGCACAAGCTAAAAACATGATGGATTGTCTTGAAAGATTTTGCAATGTGTCAGGACAAAGGATTAGTAAAGTTAAGTCTTCAATTTTCTTTTCTCCAAATGTTCTTGTAGCTTTGAGGAAGAAGGTTGTTGCAGCCACAAGTATGAAAATTTCTGAAGAAATTGGAACTTACTTGGGGTTCCCGCTTACAAGGAGCAGAAGAACTTCACAGACTTTCAGGTACATTATTGACAGAGTTAGTGCCAAGCTTGCTGCATGGAAGGCAAATTCCCTATCAGTCGCTAGAAAGATCACCCTTACAAAATCATTTATTAGCTCTGTGCCTTTATACCCAATGCAAGTGGCTAGGGTCCTGGTGAACATATGCAACGAGGTTGAGAGGCTCCAGAGAAACTTTATATAGAATGGGGGCGAGAGGAGGCACGGTTTCCACCCAATTGGATGGGATAGGATAGGATGCTATTGCCTAAAAACGGTGGAGGGCTAGGTCTCAAAAGGCTATCCTCCATGAACCGGGCATTTGGAGCTAAGTTGGTGTGGAAAGTGGTGACGGGGGAAAAGGGGTTGTGGAATGAAATTCTGTGCTCGAAATACATGCTCAGGAGTGATGACAAATTGCTAAATGTTCAAAAAGGTGATTCCAGTCTTTGGCGGTTTATATCTAAGCAGAGGGATATTGTGGATGAAGGAACAAGATGGCAAATCCGTAATGGGGAGTCGGTGAGTTTCTTCAATGATTTTTGGCTGTTTGAAGAAGAAAGATTAAGAATATGTATATAAGACCTTTGACAGGTGAGGAGGAAGGGAGTATGGTGGCGCACTGGCTGGATAGGGGCAGTTGGAACTTCTCTAAGTTGGCATCTACTGTCAACAAGGATGTACTATAACGTCTCATTACAGCCATTTCTCCCTTTACCGAGGCTGGAAATGATATTATGATACGGAAAGGGGGAACCAATGGAGAATTTACTGTTAACGGTGCCTATAATTTGATTGAGAAGACAGCTTAAACACAGTAAATCCTGTTTTTAAAGCTATTGGGCGGTGGAAGGGTGCGGAAAGAATAAGAGTTTCTATGTGGATAGCTTATAACAATAGATTGCTGACAAACATGTGGAGGAGCAGCTGGTCTACAGCATCACCTATGTGTGATCACTATAACAATGGGAGGGAAGATGTTCTTCACATTTTGTGCGACTGCTCATATGCAAGGAACATGTGGTTTGACCTGATTAATCCCAGGTATGCGAATAGCTTCTTCTCAGCATCTCTATGTGATTGGATGGCTTTAAATCTGAAAAGGAAACCAGGCAACGCTCAAGCTTGTGATTGGGACCTCGTATGGGGGTGGCTATATGGATGCTTTGGAAGTGGAGGAATTTATCTATTTTCAACGCAGAGTTCATCAAGCCAGAGGTACCAATGGTGGTGATAAGCAAAATGTGGCAATCATTTGCCCAAAAGGATGAGGTATCTCCAATGACAAAATCTCACACTTCAAGTGAATCGCTAGGGTGGGAACAACCGCTAATGGGGTGGGTTAAGATTAATGTTGATGGGGCAATAACGAGAGGCAGGTCCAAAGCAGGGTGTGGAGGAGTTATCTGGGACCATGATGGATCTTGGATTATAGGATTCACTCAGACACTTGGACCGTTTTCGGTATTTGAGGCAGAAGAATGGGGAGTTTTTAGAGGATTACGTTTGGCCTGGGATTTGGGCTTTAGGAAGGTGTGTTTGGAATCTTATTCCAAATGCTTGATCGACATGTAGCTCTACAAGGATCCACACAGCAACTGCAGTTTGGTCTTTTTACAGATTAGGCAATTGATGAATATGGACTGGGATCTTAGGCTGAATCATGTGTCTCGTCAACAAAATGCTCTTGCAGATGCATTGGCTAAAGAAGGGCTATCTGTGTCTAATATCCTAAGAGCTCCTCCTTCACACATGAGGAACTTGTGCTTCAATCCTCCTATGGGATATAATCCCCTCTTAGATTAGTCTTACTTTTATGTCGGGCTTTGGCCCTCTTCTTGAACAAAAAAAACTCCCTCACTTTAACATTCCAATTGAGATCTCCACAATGAGTCTGCTCAAATCAATACTAGATCCAGTTATTAATATAATAATCAGTTAATTTTTTTGGAAGATTAAAAGGTTAAATAAATTACCTAATTATAACATGTATTTTGAAATAATTGGACGTATCATTAAAGTATATATATCAGTTTACAAGTCAAACAAATTATTTTAGAGAAAAATTATAAATATATCAATTATTTAGTTTCCTTAATCCTAAAAAGGTTAAATAACTTGATCACAAACTCTCTTCCAACTTAAATGAACTAGTATTATTATTTATAGATTGGTGGAAAAAAAAGCAACCATTATTAGTTGCAAAGTTAAGATCTGCCCGTTTAAAGTAACGGTGAAAGCTACATATTAAATCAAAATTAGCAACCACTAAATCAAGCATATTTAACCATTAAATAAGGAAATTTAAACAACCACAAAAACATTAAAAGAAAATAAACTACCTTTGAAGCATACATACATTCAGCTAAACACACTTCTTCCACCTTTGAGAGCTTCCTTGCTTAGTTCATCTAAAACATCTGAGCTAGGATTAAAGGTCTTTAACTCATAACAAAACGCCTCCAGCTTATTGAACTCATCCACATAACTCCCTTCCATCGTTGCACAATAAACCTTGTTGCTCTTTTGCATTTAATCAATAATACATGCAACTTCAGATCATTCTCCTAATCCTTCTTCATATCGGCCACCTTGTCTTGTAGCCTCTCTTGCACCTTCCTCTTAAAGTATGAAGCCAACCACTTCATAAATGCCCTAGGATTCTTGTAAACCCGCTGGCAATTGTGTGCCAGATTTAAGGTCTTCACAACAACCCTAGGTTTTCTCCATCTTTGGAGGCATAAAGTACAAGAGGGCAACCACTCTAACAAGTGGCCTTAACTTCGAATGGCTCACTTTTTTTAAGATTTACCTTTAATACCTTATATATTCCACATCTGTCAATAGTTGCAGCCAACTCCACCTTATTTGCATATGTTGAGCCCAACATGAAAATGGTGTCTCATCCAACCCATTATCTCCTTTATCTCCTGTGTAAAAGCCCATCTCCATTAGTTAGACTCACTTTATCATCAAAATCCTCAACCTCATAATCAATACTCTCATCACCATTATCCACTAATGTATCCAAACAAGGTATAGGAACCCGGACTGGATCAACGAGTGAAGCCAGAAACTGGTGACACGGCCTTCAATCCGGTCCAAGTCATTATTTGAAACGAGTCATGACGACTCGGTTCAACCCATTATGACCCAGGTAGACCTAGTGGTAACTCGGTCAACCCGCTGAGTTGGGGGGTTGACTATGTTAAAAAAACCTCACAACTCATTTCGCTGTGACCTCACCTCCCCGAACGTTTTTTTGGCCAGCTTGAACTTTTCCCCTTCGTCAAGCCATTTTCTGGCTGTCGTGAAAGAAAGAAGAAGAAAAGAGAGAAAAGAATTCTTCCCTCACCTCTGTCTCACGCGCCCAAGCTCTTCCCTTATCTCTGTGCTGCCATGAAAGAAAGAAGAAAAGAGAAAAGAGGCAAGCTATGAGTTTGCACAACTTGTAAAGAGAGGCAAGAGTAGCCTTAGGCTTGTGATGTGTGTTTATGTGGAGCTGATTGTTGAGCATTGAAGAAAAATTCATGTGGAAAAGAGAAGAAAAAAAAAGGAGAGAGAAGGAACATGAGTAGATAGGAAAAGGATGAGTAGACAAGTATACCTGAGATATGAGTAGATAAGGAAATTTAGGGAAATTCACATTGATAAATTTAAGGGGAAAATAAGAAGAAAGAACAAAGAAATAAAAAATAGAAAAGGATTTTATATATGTGAGATATGAGGAGACATACATACCGTATATTCACTTCTTAGCCTATGTTTTGTTAGAGTGGATATTTTGAAATTATAAAAAATGTTGGATAATAGATAAGTTATAAGTATATGATAATTTGATATTTATTTGTTAGTAATGAAATTTACTATTTAGTATTTGGAATTTTCATTTTTGGACGATGTGAATGTGATAGATTTATTTTTATTATTTACTAGTATGACCCCGATTTGACCTACTAGCTTTTGGCCGGAGTTCAATCACCAGTCAGAGTTCCCATACCTTATATCCAACAACATCTCCTAAAAAATAAACACCTCTTACTCCCCCATGCGCAGTTCATTACTGACTCAACACCCTTCCCCTCCATACGCTCTTATCTACTCCATATATTTCGCAATTCCAACATGCCATTTCTCTTCCTCCAAAAGCTTTCTGAAAAAAACAAGAGTGCTAATATTAAGGATTTTGCATTGTTAAGAGTTAATGGCACTTTTACACTCAAGAAAAGTATATAGTGCTAAATACACATTTAAAAAAGTTTATGGATATTTCTGCACCTTAACCTATAAATAAATATTTTAAATAATTTATTTATCTTCTATAACCTTTTTAATAAAAGTTAACCAACTCTAATATCAAGGATGATGATTGGGTTAGTTAGTACTTAGAAATGATAAACGAGGGCATTTAAGTAATAGGATCTTGTCTGCCTCTGAAATGGTCCGTTTTGTTTTGAGGCGAACGGTGGAAGAGGTTCAAGGACCTGACCACGTCACTGTTGCAATTGCGGTGATCCGCATCCTACATTTGAACGCGGTGTTTGATTTGGATTCTTTCACCTTCCAATCTTTTTTTTGTGGGCTTGTGACGTTTTTAGCGTATTCATTACCTTAAAATATTTTTTCACTGTTACTCATTCTCTTAGGTTTAAAAGCTTTTAGCAGTAAAAGTTCTTTTCCAACATGATTTACGATTTATAAAGTAAGTATGCAAGAGTTTTATCTTATGTGAATGCATTTTTATAATGTCATGACTTTATTTATTATCTTTAAGTATGAATGTTCAAAGTTATAACAATTTTTTTTAAATTTCTAAAGTTGCCTTTTGCGTGAGTATTTTTTTTCTAACCCATTTAATAACTCTCTAATTTTTAATATATTTGAAATATATTTTTTATATATTTGGAGAGTTATTAACATAATTTTAAAAGATTTTGAGTTTGAAATAGCAAATCTATCAAATAGTACATTATTTTAGGGATTCGCTAAATCATAGTCGATAATAATAATTTAAAGTTTTTAAAAATTTTTGTTTTTATTTGATTTTGTTACCTTTTATTTCATTATTTTGTTATTTTTTTGGGAATTAAAGGAGAGAGAATATTGACAAATCAAGAGATAAGGAAAGATTCAAAGAAAAAGAAAAATAATGGGTTCGTTTGGGAATGCATTATCTCATTTTGCAAAAAAAAAAAATAGTTGAACAGGCTTTTAAACTCTTCAGAAGTATTGCCAAACATGACCAATAAAAGAAGAGAAGCACCATGGTTTCATGTTGGGTGTGTTTGACAACGATTATAGATAGCCCAAACGCACATTCAATAGTGTTTTTTTTCTATGAAACGAGATAATTTCTTTTACATACTAACCTCGATTTACATAAAAGCACTTTTCTAATAGGTTCCTAGACGGGTCCATTACACGCACACACGAGGAGTGAAGGAGAAGGACGCACAACACACATCCATTCAAAAACACGACGGGACCACTCATGGGAAGGAAAGGGAAGAAATACCAAAGAAAAGGTGAACATCCACACAGAGACATGTCTCATTCAGCCCTCTCTCTTTCTCACTATCCTACACCTCTTTCATCACCATTATCATCTTCTCCTTTTCCTCCTATCAGCATCTTCCATGGCTGAATATGAGGTAATGAAGATGATGAGTGGCTGAATCGTGATGCTTCTTGAATACGAGATAATGGCTTGAGTTCCTGAAACTAATTAGAGGAGTTATTTTAATTTAATCCTTTTACTTCGTTAATTATTTTGAATTCATAATTTTAGGATTGCTTATGCTTAACTTTGTTATTGATCAAATATTTTTGCGGTTGTTTTGGATTGTCGCTTGTATGTTTTTATTTATAAATTTTCTTAATTGATTGAATGAACTTATATTTGCTTCAGTGATCATTGGTTTATATAATTTAATTTAATCAATTTGAATGCCACGATAGTGCATTTATTTAGGGGATGTAAACACATTAATTTAATTCAACACATCATGTGGCATTTTAATAGTACGTTTAAACAACAGTTATGAATACAATAACATGAGTAACTATTGATTAAAAGTACTAGACTCAATGTGATTGCTTAAGGTTTTCCATTAAATTTGATAATTTTAAAACACCCATCATTTTAATTGAACAAAGATAGTCATTTATTCATTTCCAAGAGTGTCTTTCATCTTACATATTTCAATCCATTTTCCTTTATTTATTCCAATTTCATAAAGAAAATATAAAAACAATAGTTTAGGATTTATTTTTCTTGCGTGCAATTATTTAAAATTATGAAAATCAATTTCTCAAACCAACCCTATATTTTATTGCATTTTAGACTATTAGTTCATTTAAGGAAGTTAAATTAAGACTCATTGATAAAAGAACGATCCGAGTATTGCATTATACTGCAATTTAAGGTTTAAAATATTTTGCTTTTGATTCCAAAGGGTAAAGACATGGTCAAATCACCTTTGGACCACTAATATGCGAAATTTTATATATTCATTATAAGTTTTTCAATCACACATGATCATGTCCTTTTCTGTATTGGTTTAATTTATAACCAAATGATACTCCATACGGTCTTATTTATAAACAATATTCTCTTTAGTGAGTTTAAACTTATATATAAGTAACTTCAACTGCTAATCTAAATGGGCATATTGAGGTCTTACAGTCAAGATACATCTTCTCCTCAAGTTTTTTTAAATAGGGGGTCCGTTGGAGAAGTACTTTTACACAAGTCGAGGCAAATATGTGGAGGAGATTGTCTCGTTTTACGGAAAAACACTGTTGAACGTGCTTATAAGTAGAAGCACCGCTTTGCCAAACGGTGCCAAGGTAATATTCAAATTCAATTTACTCATTTTATAATTTAACAGATTCACGGTGAAATGCCCTTAATTCTCCGCACGTATGTTTACCAAAAAAGGGGTTAAGATGCACCAATTACTTGAAGACCTTTCAATGTTTTGTGATGCATCTAGCATTTTGAAATATTTTTTATGTGCGTTTAGAATTTTGAAGTATTTCTTGAGCATATAACACTTTAAAGTATTTTTCTAACACGTTCAACTACTTAAAAATATTTTTTTGTGCATCAAACATTAAAGTATAAAAAATATTTTACGCTAGATGCACATAACCAATACTTTAGAATATTAAATACACATGAGAAAATACTTTAGAGTAATGGAGTTACCTTGAAAAATCTCAGACTTATGGCTGATGCGTACCCGTTTGAATTATTGGAATCTACTTTCATAATGTCATTTACGTTTAAAATAAGTGCATAAAAATTTTTTATCTTAATTAATTTATTTATGATTAAGATAAGTGTATAAAAAAGAGTTTTATCTTAATTAATTTATAGGGCATCGCAAATGGACGCTAGATGGATGTCCGCCGGTGGCTAGGATTCAAATCTCCCTCACGTGACATGGACTTGTACCGTTCTTTTTAGAAAGACGCATTAAATACTTCCAAATCTGAAAATTTTATTTACAAAATAAACTGAAATTAACTTTTATAATGAAATTACCTGGATGCTCTTAGTTGTCAAATTGTGATACATAGAAGAATTTCGCTATTTTTAAAATCATTTAAAATTCTAAATTTCATATATTTATCTTGAATGATGTGAAATTATTTAAAAAATAATTCTACTGTTAACTAAATCCAATAATATTGCTTTCAAAAGTCTAGTTCAAACACATGCAGCAGGAAAATGAAAATAAAGAACAAAGATGTGGGGCCCAGCACTCCCACTGGAATGAACAAAAGTCAAGGCATGATGTTGACCCACATTCTGACACCTCTCTTTCGTAACACATCCAAGTGTGTGTTTGGAAATAAACAACCTAACAAAATTATGTATTTTAACCTTTAAAATAATGGTTTTACATAAATCACATAAAAATTATGCTAACTTTTACTCTAATATAGAAATTATGATTTCTTCAAAAAAAATATTTTTAAATTTTTTATAAGTTCTAAAATCATTTTTATTATTTTTCTCAAAAAGCTATTTTTTAAATTATAATTTACCATTTCTATCAAAAAAAATATAATTCTAACATAAATTCAATGATTAAATCTTAATATCAATTTTCAATTTTTTTGAAGTCTTTTAATTTTTGTTAACATAATTAGATATACAAATCATTTGAAAGGAAAAAAACAATAACATTAAAATATAAATATTTTCCTTTTATATTCCACTCATCGATCATAATCATTAATGCACAGGAAGTTTCGTGGAAGCTGCATGTAATGGCCGCTCTTCAAAAGTCAAGTTTCTTCCTTTCCACACTCTCTCTTCCCCGATCGTTCCTCCCAAATGCTTCTTCAGAGTTCAGACCTCAGACCAGTTTCGCAGAATCTCACTATGTCCCCTTCATCTCCATTCTCACTCTCTCTCTTATCCCTCCTGGTAAACTCTCTCTCTCTC
>JANTPZ010023193.1:0-10530 GCA_025593235.1 Vachellia pachyceras | reverse complement strand
ATTCTGAGGCAAAAAAGTGGGTGGAAAAGAGGAAAGAGAAAGAATGAAAGTAGAAAAGAGGAAAGAAAAGAAAGAAAAAGTAGGAAAGAGGAAAGAGAAAGAAAGAAAAAGTAGGAAATAGGAAAGAGAAAGAAGGAAAAAAGTAGGAAATAGGAAAGAGAAAGAAGGAAAAAAGTAGGAAAGAGGAAATAGGTAAAAGTAGGAAAAAGAGGAAAAAGTAGGAAAGAGAAAACCTAGGTTTCAAACTGAGATTTTGTAACCAAAATAGTTTTTTAGAAAAAATTTTATACTTGAACAAAATTTAAATTTTAAAATTAAATCTAGATTTCAGAAAGTGATTGTAAAGAAGCCTTTGTTATAAAACATGAGATATCAACCTAACATACAAGGACGTGCCATTGGTGCAACTAAGACTTGTCATTTGCTCTTGTCAATCAATTATTAAGGATAAAATGGTAATTGCACAGATGGAATCTTTTTCACTCAGGTCTCTTGTGACCTTTTAGTAAGGGAACATTTTGCTGGAACTTTTACATTATTTCTTGTCTTCTTTGGAACCCAAGTGCGATTTTCTCTTTTTCTGAAGTAACATCTGACGTGGATGAGTTCATGAAGATCAGTTTCTAATGTTCTATGTGGTGGAACCATACTCGTTCTTTGTCGGCCTTTCTAATTTCTTCTTGGAATCAATGGGACTTAACAAAATCAATGAATTGCACATTTAACTTTATTCTAATTTCATATCTTGACAAGATCAAGGCAGTAATCTATTTTTCACCTTCTAGTTGTAGGATAGATAAATCGTACACGAGTCTTCTTGTTCTACCAATATACAAGTCCGAAGTCGTAAATTTCAGACTATAAAATACTATTAAGTATAAATGATGAGATAAATATATTATGTATTGCTTAATATTTGAAAAAGCAATCACAATTCATAATTTGTGAATAATATAACTTGATATAAATTTTATATTTTGTTGGCAAAAATGTATAAATTTCATATTATATATCAGTAATGATAAGAAATTGATATTGCCACTTATCAAACCCAAGAACCCAACCGTTTAAGCAATGAGTAAACTTTCAGAATCCTCACTCAAAAAAGTGCAAGGGGATCTAATGGAGCCTTTTTTTCACTATAAACAAAATTTGATATATTTACATAACTATACCACTGATAACCATCTCTTCATGCATATATTTGTCAGTTTTCAGCGATCATATTGATGGTGATCTCCCACCACCCAATCTGTTCATTGATGAGCTGGCATCAGTCATGAGCAGCAGCAGCAACAAAAAATTGTTGAAGCATGACGAAAAGGTGATTGAAACGGGATTTCGGAAGGACATCAACCTCACTCCAGGAAGGAAAATTATTTTCCCTTACTCCGGTGCTGATGGATCTGATTTCACTGAAACAGAGACTTAAATTCATAAGTATAAATGTGATCAAGAAGAACAACAAATCAAGCATCTTTTCTTTTAACATAGCTATTTGACTGAGTCAGATTCAAACATTGTAAGGCAGCAATTCCTTAGGAGAGCATTAAGCCCTGGTAACATATGCAGGAAGTTATGAACACATCAGTTAGATAGCAAAGAGTAAATTTTACCATTTCTTTTCTTGGTTGGTTTTATACTCCCTTGGGGAGCAGATGAAGGAGTACGCCTTTTTGCAGAGGTCTTCGAAGTCTCATCCTTCTTAGAAGGTATCAAGGATGAGCAAAGAATGGCATCAACAGCTTCACGCTGTTGTTTCCTTTTCGAAATTTCAGACACTCTGTTTTGAATGGGAGCTCTACCTTCGTCTTCTGTATCTCTCTTCTTAGTGCAATTTTCCTTTGAGGGAGCAGAAACTTCTTTAGGGGAACTGCTTTTGCTCCCTCCAGATGTTCCACTCCATCTTACTGATGATGAAAGTGGTGGTATTTTATGTCCGCCACTTGTCTCTTTTTTCCCATGATGCCCCTTTCCCAAAGTGGTCTTCCCCATGTTATGCATTATTTTGTCTTTGCCTTTTCTTCCACTGTACCTAACCGACTCATCTAATGAAGCAGGCGTACCATCACAAGGAGTTTTTGGGTCACAGTTTGCAACTAGATGTGAAGTGTCCTTTATGATGGAAACATGTTCACCTTTCTCATCTTTTTTCTTAAATTGAGAATCTTTTCCAGAACCTAAGGAACCACTCTCAGATACATTACTTGTATTTATATTCACTACTTGATTAGCAATACCTTTCTTCTTCCTCCCAGAGGCATCCTTCTCGTTGACCAAATTTTTGTCCATACTCTGGTCAGCACTTTTAACCTTCTTCTCATGTTTCAGTGGAATTGCACTGCTAGCAGAATTTTCTGCACTATCATTGTTGAAAGCTGTTTTAAACAGTTTACGATATGGCATTTTAGCTGGTATTATCAAGTTTCTTTGTTTAGCATCCTTCACAAGAGCAGCCCAGTTAGAGTTTGTCTGCAATGTCCTCGCATTCCCCAAAATCCAAAGTGATAGTTTGGCCCTAGTTAAGGCAACATTCATCCGTCTTACATCAGCAACGAATCCAATGGAGCTTGATCTGACCACAGATGTGGCAGGGTTTGAAAGTGCCGCTCTTACAGTAGAGAGTAACAGTATATCCACTTCTCGACCTTGAAAACCATCCACAGTGTTAAATTCAATGTTGGCTATGTTTGAAGATCCAAACGCATTAGAAAATCGAGATCTCAGAAGTGAAAGTTGATACTTGTATGGTGTAATGATACCAATTCTTCTACCAACATATTCAGCTGGGTACCTTCAAAAGGCATCCAAGAGCCCTGTAAATTATCAACAAGATTTAAAGAAACAAAAGAAAGAATAAAATTGTATATTTGGTACCTTTTCCTAAAAAAACTCAATAATTCAACAGCAGCATCAGCCTCATGCTGGTTGTAAAGAGACAGCGCACCAGATTTTTTTCCATGAAGCTCTTGACCATCAATGATATCATAAAATATATAAGGTCCAAGACGCCTGGTCTGATGAAACGGTGCTGATTTACCAGGCATGTCACAGCCATTTAGCAACTTGCTCTCGTAGAAATGCAATGAAGGAAACTTGCATATCTCTGGGTGCATTCTATACTGTCATTGAGAAATAAAATCACAAATGAAGATTTTAATTTTCAGTCCCAGGATGGGATCATGCGGGGTGGTCAGGAACAGCCGCCCCGGGGGGGGGGGGGGTTAAAAACTCTTTGCCTGACTTAAAAGTAGTAGAAACAGGAAAGATCATGTTGGGCTGCGCACATGTCGGTCAGCTAAACTATTATTAGGGCTAGTTTGGGAACACTTATTTTAAGTGTTTTTGTGCCTTATAAGACATAACTATTTCATATTTATTTCGTTGCATGCAAAATTACTTCAATACGTGAAACCAAACAATCACTTAATTTTGAGGCATTTGCTTCAAGCTTTTAGTTGGTGTGGCTCATTGAAGAATGGTTGACCATGATATCCAGTGTTCGATCAGTGCTATGAGAGACTGGCTACAAAAGCACATTTAACCATAAATTCAAACCAAAAGTCATAAAGTTGACAGAATTCAGTCCCTGAATCAAGGAGCCATTTGGTTTATAGATTGGAAAAGGATTTCTATTTTGACTGCATGAAAAACAAGATTAAAAATATCCATTATAATCCGCCCATTGTGCACACATATATATTACCCCCTTCAGCCCTAAATATAGGGAAACTTCCAGAAGCCCTAAATCAAGGAGCCAATAGCGTTTATATTCTTTTCCAATGCCATCCTTCCCCCATTCATCGCTGGTTTGAACTTAGAATTTTAATTGCACTGCTATTGGCTTGTTCGTTTACTCCAAGTCACAATTTAATTAGGTCATTTTTTGCATTGAAGGGAAAAAATGGAAAGATTGACATTTTTATGAAAAGATTAATATAAAGCACCATTCATTAAGAATCATGAATTAGTTACACTTGCCCTATATTTATAATTGGAGGGAGTACATATCACAGAGCAACCTAGTATTATATGCTTACCAAAGCAACTGTCATGATAATAAATCAACAAAAACTCGGTAATGCTGTGACTTACATACCTGTTCATTAAGCATAATAACAGGATGACCAGCCCTTTGTAGACGTTCAAACATGCTGCATTCATAAAGAAATTTACTTGCAACATTGGAGAGGACTGTTGCAGGAAGCTGCTTTGGGTCACCAACCTTCAGTAAATTACAGAAGTCAGTTTACCTTCTCAATCTAAACCAGAAATTTCAAACCTTGTTAGAGTTTTTACCATAATACATTTAGTTCCACTTGATTTTAAGAGCTGAAGAGGTATCAAAGTGGCAGGCTCCAGTGCCTGTAAAAACAAGAATAAATCAAAGATGGATGAGGAAATTAGAGGCTTGGTGGTAAATTATACTCCCTCCGGACTCTACTTTGTAAGGACCGGAGGGAGTACTTTACAATTTTGAGAACAGAGATATATAATTACTTGGGCAGCTTCATCAACTACAACAGCATCAAAAAGGGTATTCTCAGATGGACCTCCAAACTTGGAGCTTAACATTGTCTCCGAGCAAACTCCATAAAGGTCCCCACCAGAGCCACTTAAGGTAGTTACCACTATTTCAGCTTCCCTCAGTATAGATTTCCGCAGCTTATTCCTGAGTGCCTTGATTTCTTCATTGGCCTTCCTCTCGTCAGCCTGAACATTACTAAGATCCTTATATATTCGTTTTTTCTGTTCATATAGTTTCCTTAGCTGCATTTCAATTTCTGTGTCAGACATTTCCTTGTCATCCCCCTTACAAGAGTTATCATGCAGATTTTTTTGCTTAGAATTCCCATCCCTTAAGCTTGCACGCTTTGCTTCATAAAACCTAATAGAATCAACTAATTTCTCTAAATTAGAACGCAAAGCCCCTGAAGAATCTACTCCCATATCATTTTTCCCAAAGGAATGTGACCTCTCTTCTGCCACACGTTGATCAACAAGTGTATCAATAAAAAATGGCAGTGAATCTGGATGGACTGTTTTTACATTTCCAACCCTTACAAGATAAGGCTTGTATATTTTACCATTACTGCCATAAAGACCTTGGCTAGAAATTCGTGAGACCAGCTCATCCACAGCAGCATTAGATTGAGCACATATAAGCACTCTTCGTCTAACACAATTTCCTGCATGTTTTGATGCACTTTGAACATCATCACTCAACTGTCTAGCCAAGGCTGCATCTTGCCATGCCCTCGCAATTGCAACAGTCTGGCTAATCTTTGGTCTCGTAATGGAACTCAAATTTTTATTTGAAGGATTTTGGGTGCAATCCATCTTCTGTGAAGGAGTAGCAAGCAAACCACTGACAATTGCAACAATAATCCGTGTCTTCCCAGTGCCTATATTCAACATTCGTACACATAAACAAGATAAAATGTTAAAATCCATTAGTTCTAAAGCTATCAGGTACATCAAGATATATTTGTGCAGGGTCGATCAGGTACCTGGGGGCCCCTGAATAAGTGATAATTCAAATTTTTTCCTTTCTTTAGCCGTTCCAATAGTAACACTTATAGCCTGGAGTTGACTGACATTAAATGATGACCTAAAAGTTTTCTGTAAAGGTTGAGGCAACTTGCTGAGATCCACGACCTTGGACTCATTATGATGATATGAATCATTGAGAGGATTCAAAATAAGTGGAAGTAAGGGAATGCCCTTTACTGATGATAATGCATTAAATTCACGAATTTGAGAAATAATGCTCATTATACGGCATGCATGCCATTTACTCCGCTCAGTGAGAGCCCTTCGAGCTTGATTTAATCTTGAAGAACCATTCTGAAAATAGAACCTGATAAGGAGAATGGTTAAACTTCTTTTATTACCTCTCTCACATCTTTCAACCTGCAAATACAAATGAACTCTTTTAACAGACATCTTGATAATGGTGTGCTTTGTTATGCAACCTCAAGCTGCATTGGTAGCAACATTGCACCAGCAACTAAAAATCGGCTTTTATAATATTGATGAGCCAACAAGAATTTTGGCTCCTCAAAAGTGAAAAACATGAAAATAATGTACTAGATCCAACTTCAAGTTTCATGCAAAATGCTAATAGGTATTATAAGAAGTTCTTCATAAAATGAACATCACATGTATAATAACATCATGATTCACATTATAAACAAGACATGACTGACAATTAGGTGTAGATCAAAGAAAGAAAAATGTTATGTAAAGTTCAGCCCCAAAGTGAAGCCATCATATGGTACAATCTTCATCAAGTCATGCTACAAAACAAAATTAGCAATCAAATTTATCAGCAAAATAAACAAGACTTACTGCCAATTGAAAAGAATAAACTTCACGTGTGGAAAGATTATGAACATAAACAGTTACGTCAAAAAAAAACACGTATAGGAGTATCTTTTTATCTTCTTTAGTCACAAAATTTATAGGCTTCTCAGCTTCTTGTTGGGATAATACCAGTGACATAAATCTAAGGATACCTTTCCAACCATGTGAACATCCTGTGAAGATTTTTGTGGAGGATCCTTCGTCAGCAAAACAAGGTCATTTTCTGAAAAGCTCTTCGATTCTGCTGAATCACTGTTCTCATGTACGAATCGCACAAGATGGAAGTCATCAACTCTCTCCACTGACATCACAGAGAGTTTTCCAGATAACATCTCCTCCCATGATGACATCTCCACAAAAGAGTTGTGTAACTGTGCTTTAAACTCCTCCAACACCAAAGGTTGAAATATCGCCACATACTGCTCAGGTGATTGAAAAACCAAAGGAACTTCCTTTAGTTTGCTTATAGCCTGGTTTTCATCTTTTCTTGCAGATGCCAATCCGACTATTGCAAAATAATCTATTTCAAGAATAGGTTTATACCAATCATTTAGTGTTGGTGGCTTGAACCTTTTCATATTATCCTCCAATCTATGTAGACGACCAGGTCTGTTTTCAAAAGGAGTTTTGAGCTGAATAACTTGTCTTCTGGAAACAGAAGTAGGCTTTGCTACATGCAACTGGGTACGTTCTACAGACTTCAGGGCAGTTTCCAAAGGATCGTCTTCATTATCATGAACTAAATCACTTAATATTGGATTAGTTGACAGCGCACTGCCACTATTCAAAGCCATATTGTCATAACCATTATGGGGTTTCACGGCATTTGAATGTTCTTCAGATAGTGTTGTCAAATGGATATCATTATGGGGCTTTAAGCTTTCTTCCCTGCCACCATTATCTACACCTTTTGAATTAACAAAGGAAGTGACCACAGGTTTATCTCGTAAAGTTCTAGAGTCCAATTTCTGAGAAGATAGACCAGAAACAGTGCTAGGAACCTTTCCCTGGAAAGACTCTCCCTGATTCCTGGAAGTTTTTACTGAAGAAACATTATGTTTTGCAGGGTAAGCAACTGTTATGTTTTTACCAGCAACAAAGGACAGAGACTTGCAGGAACCAATCTTACTATCTGACAGAATGTTCTCATTGCTAAGAGATTTTGGCTCCTCTTCATCATCAGAGAGTACAATGACATTTTCTCTGTTCTTTTTGTTGGTCATCATTTGTGGGTCCACAATATGCACACCTGCATTCTCCAAAAAGGAAGAACACCCATCTGAAGTGAAATATTTGCTCTTGAAAGTATCTTCAGATACTGAAGATCTGGGCTTCTCACTTGCATCAAGAAAATTATCGGCACCTTCCGAAGACAGTGAAACAGAAAGGCGGGACGCATGTTCCATCAGTTCTTCCAATTGATAACCATCTGAATTACATTGGAAAAAATATGTATAAAATAGTATTGGCATGTCAAAAGAGGGGGATATGCAGATGCTCTTATATATTCACATGTTGAAAAAACAATTTCAAAAAGAACTCACCACTTGAAATAAGCTTTTCTAGAGTAATAATTGCCAAAAGATCAGATTTAGCAAAAGACCCTTTCAATATATTCAATAAACAAGTAACTGTTCGCTTCCAATAAACAATTACAACCTTTAGTGATGACTTTCCCCACTCCATAAGATCAGAAAGCCATCTAAAATCCAACTTATTTTGAGCCAGCATAGTCATATTCCCAAGCTTTTTGCCATGAAATGATTGGAGTCTATGAAAAACAACAGGTAAAATCTCGAGTATCCGAACACAAGTCATCTGAAACAACAAGGAACAATGATACTGAACACAATCTGTATGGAAATTGAAGCATGCTTTGGAAAATCGTTCCCAATAGTCCTTGCTCATTCATACATAGCTACCAGTGCATATCTAGAGTACCAATATGTCTGATGATAGCAAAGGAACCAAGATAAAAACTGCATAAAAACTGATGATAGTACAAGCACAAACTAGCATGTGCACTAGGATAAAAATAGGGCAACTACATTGACCTCTTTGGTCATGAACTTTATTTGTAAGAAAACACCACCTCTAACTTTCAATTTAAATAAAAATACTGAATGTTATATTGTCCAAAAACAAATGAAAAATAAAAATGTTGACCTCAATTAAAATCAACGGTAAACAGCCACATGACCATCTCATGCTTCTTATATGTGCATTTTCATACCCAACATGTAATGCCGTTAAAATGTTTGAAGCAAGTAAACAATTTCTTGCAGTGATATTAACTAGAAGTTAACATTCTTATTTCCGTCCATTGCTTACAGAGGAATTGTTTAATATTTCATTTTTTAACAAAAAATTGCAGTTAGAACTTAGGTTAGGAAAGTAAATCATAGATTCTCCTTAAAATATGAAAGACAAAACAGAGTGAATAACAAAAATAAATCAAGAAAATACCTGGCAAAGATTGTAATCAATAAATTCTTTTCCTTTACCCAGATATCTACAGATAATAGGCCAGGCCATTACAGATAACAAGTAACTGAATTTTTCTTTAGTTTCGAAGTCAATATCTGAAACGCTTTTATCAATATCCACCGGCAGAGAATCAAAATCTGGCTGTTTCAAAAACCCGCCTTGGGAAGAAAATGTTGGCTCTTTTAAGACACTCTCTGCATTTTCTGGCAACTCATGAGCAGGCAAATCCCCTTCTTTCAGTAATTTGAATAAAAGAAACCAAAAATGATGCAGAGTTTGAAACTTCAACAGAACAGAATCCAATTGCATCTGGCATGCAAAGACAATAATAATTACCAAAAATGGAGGGAAAGAGACAAATGACCAGTAGAAAAAGTCAATAAACAATAAGTGATTGTTCCACATATAATTATCAATGAAGCATTTTCGGAAATGTAATATTACCAGTTTCATAGCATGTTTGAGGCCCAAAAAAGAGGCAGACAATGAGATCTTGCAAGAACAAAGAAACCTCAATCCACATGAAAGACCACGGGTATCAGAAACTTGTTCCAAAATACACTTGCCAAAATGTCTAACATTCTGCAATAGCGAAACAAATTATCCATTATCGACACCACGTTCCACAAAGAAGGGGGAAGAGAGAGGAAATGAATCCATCTTGTTGATTTTCTCCTTAAAATAACCAAAAAAAAATCTAATATCGTTAACAAGTTAATTTACATAATCCACAAATGATACTTAGAAATGAAATTACATCATTCGGATCCAAAAGCGAAAGAATTAAGCTTTCACCCATCAGTGGTTCCCAAGTCCATTGTCTTCGAAGTTCTCCTTGTACCATCTGAACTAAAAAATGTGCAGTCAACCTGAGGTTTAACTCCAGATAAATTAGTCAAGAGACTGAAAATCTGTTTTAAACTCATCAAAACATAAACTGTAAGCTGTTCAAACTTTTTTATTTTAGAGAAAAAAATAAAGTCAAGGTTTCGTTAGAAACCTGCTAAATGTTCTTATTAAAGTAGCAGACATTGTCAACACTTCCACCGAGTTTTTTGATATGTTCCCATTTCCACCATCATCAGAACCAGTCGGAAGCTTCCACTCAAATGAAGAGGAAATTTCTGAAGTGTAAGTTGAAAGCCAAGATCTAATAGGAAGCAGCATTTCTGCAGTGCTCTCAGGCTCAACCATAGAAAAACGAGATCGTGCCCAGAAAACAGCCTTTGAAAATGATATCGGGAGGACTGAAGGATGCATATCAACGAAAACATCAACCCATAACAATGGAATGCACATCCACTCTCTGCACTCCTGAGAAGTTATTCTACTCTGCATAGCAAATTGACTCCAGGAACTATTATCTTTCTCTTCATCTAAAACAGTTGGGAGCCAAATTTTATCATTGTCATCAGTCAGCCCAAATTCTGCGCAACCAGCATTACTTAAAGGTGAGCAGTGATCTAGTGCTGAAGATATTAATGCAGTAGCATCTGATACTATAATAGTCTGTATGAGGTCAAAAGCAGGCTGTCTTAAAGAGCTGTGAAGTGAGGTGTCCTTCAAGGATGACACAAGGAAAGGTCCCCTGTCCAACACAATTAATAGAAATGATGAGATAACTGCATCATAGACCAAATATCAGTTCAAGCAAATAAAAACACAACAGTTCAAGTA
>JANTPZ010023174.1:0-10695 GCA_025593235.1 Vachellia pachyceras | reverse complement strand
TTAAAGCACACATTTGTCTTGAGTGCATCAATGACTGTGTTTCACACACACGTGTGTGTGTGGAGCACAAAGCACAAAACACTGTGCCCATTGAGAAACGTGGTATAGAAATATTTTTACGTAAGTTGAGATAAATTATGGAGGATATTATCTCGTTTTATGGAAAAATACGGTTGAATATGACAAGCCCATTTTCTTTCTTTCTTTCTGTTTTTGTTTCCTTTCTTTGATTCTTGTTGTTGATTGAAAGGCCTTTCATGGATGGATGCAATATATAATGGATTTGTTTGGATATTCCATTGGGAGAACAGACACAGATTCTGAGGTAAATATGTGAGATAAATTTTGTCTCGATAAGTGTAGGAATGACTTTTAGGCAGGCCGCCCAATCCCAGATAGGTTCTTCCTCCATGCTGCCCATATCTCACAAAATCTCACACAAAACTCTTCAATGAATATTGATCAACCTGCTTCACTATTTTATTTAATGATTTCCACAGCTCCATGATTATTAATTAATTAATTAATTATTATTGGACAAAACATCTCAAGTTTAATTTTTCTTGTTAAAAAATTGAATAATTTCAATTTAAATAAATTTATAACATGTATCTCGTATCTTATTTATAAAACACTTGTATCATGTTTTCACCGGTAATAAGAAAAGCTTTAAGTCCTATTAACACTGTTTTAAAATTTTAAAAAATTATTAATTTTATCCTTATTTAATAAGAAGAAAAGAAAGGTAACTGAGAAGTACATTAATTACGAATAAATGGTAAAATTGTACATGTATATAATAAATTTGTCTAACTCTTGATGAGTTGGATGGAAAAATTAATACTTTTTAAATAAGATTATAAATTCAAATATGTGGATAATTTTAAAAGGTAGAATAAGTCCAGATTCAAATCCTACTTAGATAAAAAGAAAAGGCTCTCATGTAAAGATTGCTCCTAGCTAGTTCTCATTTAAGAATAACTAATAATACATTATAGGAAAATTTTCTATTAGAAAATTATTATCTACAGCGCAATATAAAAAAAAATCCATAACCCTAGCAAGGGTCGAGAGAAATTAATTATTGAGAATATAATTTTTATTTAATAATTAAATATTAATTAGATATTATTTAATTGTCAATTAAATGAATTAATTAATAGTGTTGTTGTGGGTTTTGCTTCTTTTTTAAGTTGAAGGGTTGTTGAAGGAAAACAAAACAAAAGTTGCAAGTTTAAAGGGTGAAAGAAAGGAGGTGCCTCGTTCACCGCCGCCTGAAAGCAAGAACGAGGGAGGCGCCAGAGACGACGAGGGAGGCTCTAGGGGTGGCATTTTGGGTTCATAGGGCCAAAAAGCATCTTCTTTATCAGAAAATTTCTGATTTTTCTCTTATATATAGTGCCTAATCCTTCAATATTATCCATTCGTTACTGGATTGAGCCATTTCCAAACCCAACAAACTCATAGTTCTCTCTTTGCTTTGGGGGCTATAAAGAGCAAAAACCTCGAGGTCTATACACATACACAACTACAACACATAGATAAACAGAAAGAGAGAGATAAAACGAGATTGCAGAAAAGCAGTGACAGACGAACCTTGTAAACCCCGTCATTGTGAACAAGGTTTTCCTCATTATTCTCTCTCTTTTTCTAGTCTCACGAAAAAATTCCTCATTCTTTTTCGTGTTTTTTTGTAATTTTCTTTTTTCGTTATGATATCTATGTATACTTGTATAGTCAGTCATTCCATAATCCACCTGTCCATCCTCCTCCTCTTATCCACATCCCTCGCTTCTTTTTCATGCCAGATATCGTCACTAGACATTTTTTTTGTTGTATTGCTGTCATCATTCTTAGTTTTTTCAGAGCCAAGGTTAGTATGTGTCACATAGTATATGTACTAGGGTAGGTACTGCTAAGATTTCTGTCCCTCTGTCAGTTAAGCTTGTTTTTTTTCTTTGTTTTTCCCCATATTTCTGATTATCTGGGGTTCCTCCTGGCTCTTGCATTTTGACCAGGACGAGAGAAGAGGCTCAGTTTCTAGTGGAAGAATGAAGTACGTGTTGGTCACAGGTGGTGTTGTTAGTGGACTTGGGAAGGGAGTTACTGCTAGCAGTATTGGAGTCCTTCTTAAGGCCTGTGGTCTTCGGGTTACTTCTATTAAGATTGGTATTTTTCTCCTCTGCGAACTCTCGTCTCAACTTATTTTTTTTTTTTCGAAAGTTAATGAACGGTGCTTGTGAAAGGAAATAAAAGCGAAGCAAGAGGGGTTTAACTGGAGAAAGCTATCGAAAAATTTTTGGGGGATGGTACTTTACTTGTGTTCTTGTGTTGGTATATTTATTGGTCTTCCTCCTCCTCCTCCCCCATATAAATCTCACCATCTGTATTAATAGTTTTTATTTGTGAAGGGGAAAAACTAAAGCAAGAGGGTTTTTAAATCTGGAAGACAAAAGAAAGGAAGAAGAAACATTACACACACTCGCGCCTACGAACTATTTAATATTATTTGTGCTATTTTTTTTATTTTTTCCCTTTTTTAACTGAAATCTCACTATGACTTTTTTATTGCTCATCGATGTTTCCTAAGGTAAAAAAATAAAATCAAGAAGGATATAATTGGAGAAGATCATAAAATTAGCTGGAAGAATGCATATTCCCCCATATCTGGGTCACTTCAATTAGTTAATAAAATTATCATTCAGGAGAATGGATGCCATGATAAATTGTTTGGTTTCAGTTAAAAAAAAAAAAATTGGTTTTGTTGTTGAACAAGAGGGCAGTGCCTATTTTTGGATGCCTTTTCTGTTTCATGTTTAATCGAAACACAGTTTTCCTTATGAAACTATTCTTTGATGTTAATTTATTCTTAATTGTTTTTATTAGATTTATGCTTATCTGTTGCCTGCAGATCCCTACCTAAACACTGATGCTGGAACAATGTCTCCTTTTGAGCATGGGGAGGTGTTTGTCTTAGATGATGGTGGTGAGGTAAACAAAAAACCATTCGATAAAAATTTTCTTATGTGGCATACCCCATCCCAATATCCGGTTACAGTAATTCAAGCAGAGGTATCTGTGTTAGTTTCTTGTTAGTTTAAATTTTAATTTTCCTTTATTTGTTTTGAAGGTTGACCTTGATCTTGGCAATTATGAGCGTTTTTTGGACATCAAGCTAACCCGTGACAATAATATTACAACAGGAAAAATTTTCCAGGTAACTGAACCGTTTAGCATGTTTGTGAAATGCATGTTGATTTTCCAACTAACCGTACCCGTGGGGTCTGATAATATTTTATTTTGCTTTTTCAATAGTCTGTTATCGAAAAGGAGAGAAGAGGTGATTATCTTGGAAAGACTGTCCAGGTTTGTCTATTTCAGTGATATTTTATTTTTCAAGGCACTCTGTAGTCTGTATTAGTTGATAAATTCTTGGTTTTCATTTACCTTTTGGTGAATTTGTAGGTTGTTCCTCACATAACAGATGCAATCCAAGAGTGGATAGAGCGTGTAGCAAAGGTACCAGTTGATGGAAAAGAAGGACCAGCTGATGTCTGTGTCATTGAGTTGGGTGGAACTATAGGTAAATTGGAATTTATAACTAACTATTGATTAAGGAAGCAGTGTTTAATTTTTTTCCCACTATTATAATTCCATTAGAAATTTTATTATTTTATTATCTAATAATATCGTGGGGTGAGGTGAATGCAGAAATTTGGCTGTTCTTTTTATCTGGAAAATTTTGAGGAATTCATGTGATTTATTAAGTTATTTGAAGCTCCATAATTATTTTAATTATATTTTGAATCTTATGTGATGTAGGTGATATTGAATCCATGCCTTTTATTGAGGCACTTGGCCAATTTTCGTATCGTGTAGGTAATGTTTCGATGCTCCAGACCCTGTAGATTAATTATTTATTTTCTGTTTGGATGTTCTTCAGTTAAGAAGTTTCTCTTATTCTATTGTTCATTCATACAGGCCCTGGCAACTTTTGTTTGGTTCACGTCAGCTTGGTGCCTGTTCTCAATGTTGTTGGTGAACAGGTATAATGCATAATCAGTATGGTTGAGGCAACATTATATGGGCTTGTCAGAGATAAATGGGATTTAAAAAACAAAAGTCTACTTGGCAGAGTAGGAAAAAAACAATATTTGTGTTGATTGATCTACCCTTCACTAAAAGGAGATGGGGGTGTAACATATTCAACACATGCATCTCCTATGTGGTATAGTTAGTTGATTGGTTTATAGCTTTTACTTATTGCAAGCTTTAATATGCAGAAAACAAAGCCAACTCAGCACAGTGTCCGTCAACTCAGGGGATTAGGATTGACCCCTAATATTCTAGCTTGCCGTAGTTCAAAGGTGTGCCTATTGATTTTTATTTTTTATTTTTAAATTTCTATAATCTTGACGTTGTTTCTGATGTAGCAGGTTTGACTATTCTATATTTTATTTTCCATAACAGGAACTTGAGGACAATGTTAAGGCAAAACTTTTTCAATTCTGCCATGTGCCGGTAATGACAAATATTGGCTTTTTTTTTTTTCATCATTGACTCATTTATCTTCCCTGATCAACCTTTTGTGTTTGCAGTTATCAAATATAGTTACTCTCCATGATGTTCCAAATATTTGGCACATTCCTTTGCTATTGAAAGTATGTAATCCAATGGCATTGGTGAAACTTTTTATTGTTGTCTCCCTGGATTTGACTTGCTTTTCCTGTGCATTTTCTTTCAGTGAGTGGTTTAACTCATGCAAACTTGATTTTTTTTATTGATCTTTGTAATTTATAGGATCAGAAGGCGCATGAAGCAATCTTGAAAGCATTAAACCTTTTAGGGTTTGTTTGATAAACCCTACCTTATATGATTTATAAATCCTTCCCTTCAGTTTCTTATATGCAGGACCAACTCTGACAATGTTAATATATGCTACAGCAGTTTTGTCATTCTAACAATGTCCCTATTGTTTGCAGCGCTGCTACCGAGCCTAACTTACTGGAATGGACTACCAAGACCAAAGTTTATGCCAAATTGCACGAACCTGTAGGTCTCACATGTCCAATATATGAATAGAACACACACACATATGCACCCTCTCTCTCTCTCTCTCTATTTCCTATTACTGAGGTCACAACTATGATATTCTTCACAGGTTAGAATTGCGATGGTGGGAAAATATACTGGCCTTTCAGATGCATATCTTTCTGTTTTGAAGGTACAGTATTATATCCTTAGTTGCCATGCCTGTCAGTTGCAGAACTGCTAATTACAATCCTTTGTGAATCGCATTCTTGGTGCTTCAATTCTCAAAAATTTTGTTCAGTAATGAATTATATTGACTAAAGTATTGCCCTCCTGTATTCTACCTATGAACTCTTACATACTGTAAACCTTAATGTGCTTGGCTTTTCTGTACAGGCACTTTTGCATGCTTCTGTTGCCCATAATCGTAAACTTATCGTAGACTGGGTTCCAGCTGGTGATCTTGAAGATGTCAGTGCTAAAGAGGTGATTGCTGACCTTCATGTTCACAGATTGTAATTAACCTTTTTTACTTCATACCAGACTTCTGATTATTAGCTTACTGCTTGCAGACTCCAGATGCACATACAGCTGCTTGGGATCTTTTGAAGGTCATCATGGACTCCCAAGTTGATGGGATATCTTCAATTCCATTTTTTTCTTTTCAGTGTTGAATCTGTTTGTATTTAAATGCTAGATTATCTTTTTCAGTGTGAGCTGAAAGTTATTACATTGCAGGGTGCCAATGGAATTCTAGTTCCAGGAGGTTTTGGTGATAGAGGAGTGCAAGGGAAAATTCTTGCTACTAAGTATGCTCGAGAAAACAATGTACCATTTCTTGGAATTTGCCTGGGGATGCAAATTGCTGTCATTGAATTTGCACGATCTGTTTTGGGTGTGCATGATGCTACTAGTACAGAGTTTGATCCTGAAACCAAGAGCCCTTGTGTCATATTTATGCCAGAGGTATATTGTCCCCCACACCTGTATTGGTAATAGCCTTGTTAAAAATTTTGTGAAGCTGGATTTTTCTATTGGCAGGGTTCAAAGACTCATATGGGAGGAACTATGCGTCTCGGTTCAAGGAGGACTTATTTCCAAGTTGCTAACAGCAAATCTGTGAAGTTGTAAGAACTAAGAACTGAACTCAAGCTTATGTGATGAGCATACATTTTATAATTAAATTGGTGCAGATTTTGTGATGTATTTGATGAAATTTATGAATTTTTTATACCTTTTTGATTATCTTTGATATGTTTTTTTCTTCCCTTTAATCAATTATAGGATAAAAAAGGAATGTTGTTATAAAATCCACTCATATCCTTTTATTTTGTAGGAGGTTACAAGATTTAAGATAAAATAAAATATCGAATAAAAATTAGAGAAGATTATCTAAATTAACATAATCATTCATTGTATCCCCTAATGGGGTACCACACTTATAGATGTGCTCTCAAACTTGGGATTAGTTTCTTGGAAAATATTTACCATGTTTTGTCCTTAAAAACAAAAGGAATTCTTCATTACATGTATCGCAAGAGGCATAGTTAAAGATAGTTGGCTGATTCTCCTCAAATACATCAGAGTTGATTTTTATATTTTTTTTTTCATAGGTACGGTAATGCAAGCTATATTGATGAGCGGCATCGTCACAGATATGAGGTAAAACAAGTTTGCATGCAGAAAATACTTGCATATACAAAGAAGAAATTATTCAAGCTAAAATGGTTTTTCACACTGCGCAGGTTAATCCAGACATGATATCACAGCTAGAGAGTGCTGGTCTATCTTTTGTTGGCAAAGATGAAACAGGGAAGCGCATGGAGGTATACTGTAACCTGAGACACTAATAACATGTCTTGGGATTATCTCAAAAATTAATCATTTGCAACCATAGTAATTTTGTATGTGAATTACACAAGTGCAGATAGTTGAACTGCCTAGTCATCCTTTCTTCATTGGCGTTCAGTTTCACCCTGAGTTCAAGTCTAGACCAGGGAAACCGTCTCCACCCTTTCTAGGTATTTGCTTCATACTCATTATATATATATATATATATGTATTCTTTTGCCATCCATATTCTTCTACTAATATATTTTATACCAATATGAAATACACCTGTCGTCAAGTTTATGTTTGTAGAACCATATTTAATGATCATGCTATTGATAATATTGTTGTCATTGTCCTCTTGATTGCTTTAGAAATAATGAAGGTTTTCTTTCATATTATGTGCTTCAGAACCATACATGGTATTCTTTTGTCTGTTTATCGGTGGTGCGTCTTGGCCCTGGAATCATATCTCTTGAATTATAATGAGATGATAATGATGCAGTATCTTGAGAGACATATGATGTAAAAGATCACGAGTAATTCGGCATATTTGGATTTCTATGTGTCCGGTCATGTGGTACTTCATTGTATGACTTACACACACCCGGACAGAGATTGATATCATCATCTACATCCAGAAAACCACATGCTTTGGAAGAAACTTGTAAAGTTTAGGAAGGGGTTTGTTTGTTCAAAAGGGATTTTTTGGTTTCTTTCAATAGCTTGTTCTAAGAAACATGAGCCATATTGACATAAAAAAAAAATTGCTTTGGGACAAGAGTGAAATTTTACTTACTAAATGTGCTTCATTTTTGGGGCTTGTATCTTCATGAGTTTATATACAGAGAGATTGAACGGATCATTGACAGCAATATGTTCAATTTTCAGATAGCCTTTCCTTCTCTGATTTAAGGATATCATGTCCACTAGTGATTTTCTTTCTTCATCTCGGAAATATATACTATATGTTTTTCCATGGCACAGGATTAATAGCTGCAGCATGTGAAATGAGGAAGACGGTTCTGCCACCAAATGGCCATGTCAGTAGGTTAAGTACAACTAATGGGACATGTAATGGACACTTGCCAAAGGCAAAAACAAATCTTCAAAATGGAAACATGTTCAGACCTTCCAACGGCGCCTTAAACGGCTATACCAATGGCAACGGTAGATACACCAATGGCAACGGTAGATACGTCAATGGGAGCTGGTAATTGCCCGGTGGTGTTTGCTGCTGCTTACCTACCTGTAGGACGTTAATCTGGTTGTCCTCGGTTACTCTGTACAGTTACTGAGTGGGCGTAGTTGTTTTAACTCTTTAAGGAGACTTTTTTTTATCCAAAGCATGAAAGAGATTTTTGAGTCTAACAGCTTTTGAGTCTATAATTGACAGGGTGAAGGTAAAAAATTCCTCCTTCAGCTGAGAGTGTCGTCTTTTCTGAGTGGCTATTGTTGGCCTTAGGGAGAATGTACGCAGTTTTAGATATATTGTTGTGCAAACAATGAATTTGGATTTTGCTGTTTAATGCTATTTTTTTCCCACAAGGAAAATGAAATGATTGTATCTGAGTTCTCAGGATCTTGCTGTTCATTACTATTTTACACAGACCACTTTGCCCGGTGATTTTTTCTGTTGTATTGTTGGATAAGTTAAGAATTTTGTTATCAGTATTTCACATGCAATAATCGAACATTACTCCTGAATTTAATATAGAAGTTAGATAATTAGTTTGTAGATGTTGAGACAGTTAGCTAAGGTCTTTATTTATAAAAAAAATGCGTTGACTTTTCTTGTATTGTAACTATTTTTTAATGAAAAATCTATCAATATGTACAATTAATATGGCATTTAAGGGGGAATGTAAATCTAGAGGATAAAATAGATTGGAGTGTTAATTTAAAATTAAAGTCTTCTAGCCTTTATACTCAGGATTAAAACTGCATTTTAAATGCCAAGTTCTTGCTGAGTTGGATTCTCCTCAAGGAACTTGCACGTGCTTATATGAAATAGGTAAACAACAACAAATTTAAACAGATATATATATATATATATATATATATGTTTATATATCTGATTTATGCTTTCATTCCTTGTGTTATTCTCTTTCGCATTTTAAAAATATTTTATTTTCAAAAGATTCAAATACACTTAAACTAAAGAAGCATGATATGAAATAATGAAAAATCCAATAGCTTGGAATATCTCAACAGCAAACTTGATATTGACAGAGAGAATCGATTTACACAAAAATGGAGCCAAAATTATTTTGCATTGACAACTATACAATTGTTGTTTTGCTATTTTCAGATTCAGAAGTGACAGCTTCTTCTACGCATACAATGAAAATATTCTTAGCTGCAGGTACCAGTAATTCTGTCAGCGTTGATAATATTGGAAAAACAGATACATTCCTACTTTTCTGTCTTTGTAGGTTGTTTCTCTCTTTGTACCTTCTTTTTCCTCTTACAGTAGAAATGCAGGTTTAATGTGCAGTCAACAATTGGAAACTTTATTTTTTTAAGGCTACATGGTTCATTTTTTAGTTAAGAGGGGAATATCTAAAAATAAAAAATATTTCTCACAACTCCATCCCAGTACTGATCTATTTTAGATTATCAAATATTCCCAGTTAGTATAGCAACTGCCAAACTTTATAGAAGGAATTAGTATGACCCGTATGGATATAAACATTTATCAATTAATAATACTCGCAATTGTTTTTTCAAAAAAAGTAACAAAGTTTTACCTTAATAAGATTTGTGAGAAATAATAAAAATAACGTTGCAGTAAACATGATCAAAGATGAGAGATTCAACTTTCAACTCTTGATCAGAATTTAGAAACTCATGCAAATCAACATTTATATTTTTTTTTCAAAACTGCAAGGTAAGAATACAGAAGTTTACACTTAAGACCCTTAACCTGTATTCATGACAGAACTTAAAACTTCTCTCAATGACCAAAAAGTCAAGTAATAATTAGTGTTTCTTAAGTTATTACTGATGTTAAAAATTGAACCTAGCCTCCAAATTTTATAAGGGGTATTTTCAACTATAGAAGCATCAGACTCAACACATCCTTGTCATATCAGAAAGATAAGAAGCATCTACAGGTAATTTCAAGAACCACATTATTACATCCAAAATTTATTTCTCTAATATTTTTTGATTCATAGAGCTGACCACGTCTAGTGAAACAAGGCTTGTTGTTATGTTGTAATATTAAAAAAAATCAGGTTCTAACTTTCAGGAGTATGAATGGCAACTTAATGAATTATCAATAATAATAATAATAATAATAATAATAATAATTTGTTTCTATGATCCTAAAGAGAAATTTTATTTTTAAGATCTTTAGCTGTCAATCTGTCATTAATATGAGGCAGTAGCTATTTTTCTGAAAAGAAAACTGGTTTTGAGCTTTCAAGATCAAAAATTCTCCTCAGTGCTGCCCTGACATCAACGCGCTGAGAATCCTTAATAATCCCTTCCCTATCCATCTCAATATGAAACTCGAATATTACAGCAGCTATCGCAGGAAAGAACAGATTTACAACCTTATGGAAGATAATATTAATAAACAAAAAGATTATAGTGAACAAAGGAAAATAGGACTTGAAGCCACCTACAGTTTCAGTTTTGGAAAATAATTGTCTATAGAAGACTCAACAGACCAATTTACTCTCTCACTGCTAGAATCGAGTGGGGATATGCGTAAAATTCTGTTGTGATACTCGCACAAGGTTTGCCTATGGCCAACACTGATATATGTTACACCTGCTGCACTAATCTTCCGGTACAAATGAGCCTGCAAGCCAATAACACAAAAAA
>JANTPZ010023148.1:4803-14839 GCA_025593235.1 Vachellia pachyceras | reverse complement strand
TTTAGACAATTAGAAAATAGAGATTATTGATTTTGTGACTTTTCTTAAGGCAGTTTCTACATAGCGGCACCACTATCACTTTGTTGTGATTGTGCATTAGAGGTGCTTGACTTCGTAGTGAAGTTAGGCATTGCGTTCATTGTCAAAGGCAAAGGTCACATGCCAGACACTGAATTAGATTTCTCACTAATTTTAAATCATCTCCTCAAACTTGGATGGCTGCCATGGTGTGGTGCAACTATATTTTTATGGGGTTGGATTCATCAATACCGGTGCCACACAATTCTTGTACGTATCATTCTACTTGATTATGCTTTTAATTTTGGGCTTGTGAATTGCTGTAATTGACTGGTGTGACCATTTATTTTAATGCCTTGTATCTTTATAAATCGATTTGGCTTCTCTTGTTAATGGATACGCTTTCATTCCAATGATATATCTGTGCTCATGGTACAAGTTGCGGTAGACAATGAAATCAGTATGGGAAATTAAAGTCTTGGGCTGTATTTTCAGTATCTACTTTGTAACATACAAGGAGCTGAAATTGTATGTCCAAAGGATGCATGTTATTTGCAGTTCTTAAGCGTAAACAACAACGAATCTTATATCACTGGGTTGGGTTGGCTACATTTGACAATTCCTAAGCTTATAGCTATGAAATTTTAGAGATTTAGTTTTGCACAAGATTGAGTTGTATATTTTGTTAGGACATTCTTTATGTGAAATTATTTTCTTGATTCCTTGTTGTTTGACTTGTTTTTCCATTCAATAAATAATCATGTTACATTTGAAAGGCTTGAAATATTTTCAGGGCTCGGTACGGAAACATTCAAAACAAGTAGATGAATATGTAATCCCTCATGGTGATTGGTTTGAACTTGTTTCCTCGCCACACTATCTCTCTGAAATTGTAACTCTCTGTCTTTAGTCTCTCGTCCCTTCTTGTCAGTCAGATACTGAATAAATTTATTATGTTTTAGGTTATGTACGCTGGTCTTGTGATTGCAAGTGGAGGAGTAAACCTTACAATTTGGCTACTTTTTGTTTTTGTGGTAATATTTTCTTCAGAGTTATTGCAAGATTCAATACTTTAAACAAATGATTCTCTGATTCTAATTTTCTAATTGTGTCCCTCCCTCCCTCTCTGTGTTGTTGAAATTCAGGTGACAAACTTGGCATTTGCAGCTGTTGAAACACACAAATGGTATCTTCAAAAATTTGAAGACTATCCAAGTAATCGTTTTGCCATAATTCCATTTGTTCTCTAGGACTTGGTAAATATAAATATTTGTTTTTCTAGCGATGATTTTAAATATTCCATGTTGATAAATTTTTTTCAATAAATAATATTATTTATTCTTTTAAGAGTGAGCTTTGACAAAACTCTATTAAAATTGCCAAAGGTTTACCAATAAAATTATTAAGGTTTTTAAAAATTTAGCTTGGTTCGTTTGAGGAAAAGAATTTGCATCTGATGCCTGATTCGTATCTTCATCTGGGTATTAAAAGTAGATTTGCCATGAATACTTGTCTGGAAGTATTAATTAGAATAATTAGTAAAAGAATATGGGCTTGAATGTTGCCGTTGTTAAAACATTTTTTGTTTATAAAACTAAGAAAATAGATAAAATTTTTTGGTGTTTTGTTTTTAATAAGTTGTTTTAAAAAACCATAAACTTGTTTTTTTAAAAAATTACGGGATATTTGTTTCCAGAAAAAATTTGTTTGGTGTTTGTTTTCAATAGGTTGTTTAAAAAAACAAACTTGTCTTTAAAAAAACTAAAGTTTTTTGTTTTTGTTTTCGTATTTCTTAATTTTTGTTTTCGTATTTGGATTTCGTCTCCATTTAAGAATTTGAGTTATCATCAAAATTTAGGCCAGTTTATAATTATGTTTAATTTTAAATATATTTTCTTAAAAATAGATTTTTTTTGAAAAAAATTTCTTTTAAAAACATTTTTTTAAAACAAAAAACAGAAAAATAAAGAGTTCTAAATTGTCTTCTGCGTTCTTGTTTTTAAAACTGTTTTATATAAATTACATTTAAAAGTAAACATATAGTTTGGAGTTTGAAATTTTCATGTTAATTCAAGTTTTTAAATGGAGAATAGGCCTGCGAGGGGAGAGTAAACGTTTCTCCAATTTTCCCGAATAAAATAAGAGATGCAAAAATAAAAACAAAAAAACCAACTTAAAGTTGTTTTTGTTTTTTAGTTTTAAAAAGTAAGTTTCTATTTTTTTTGTTTTTAAAATCAATTTATTGAAAACAAAATACTAAACAAGTTTTTAAATTTTCTTATTTTTAAAATAAAATCAAACACCTCCAAACTGACCCTGAGTTGTTTTTTGTTTTTGTTTTTATATTTTGTAGTTTTTGTTAGGGAAAATTGCAAACCCTTTATTTTCTACTTCAAATTTTTTTCTCCATTTAAGAATTTAAGTATTATCAAAAGTTCCTTTTTTTTGGCTTCATATAAAAAATTGGGAAATTTAGTCTGAAGTCCCAAATAAGAAATTTATTTAGAGAATGATCCCATTGATCAAAATATTTATTAAGAGGTCCTATTGATAACATGAGGTCCTACGTATTGACAACATCATGCGCTGTGTTGACAACACCTCATATTGTCAATGGGACCTCTTGATAAATATTTTGATCAATGGGACTAATCCTTAAATAAGTTTTTTATTTGGGACCTCAGGCTAAATTTCCCTAAAAAATTCACCATCATAAGAAACAAATAGGCACTATATTTTTTTTTGTTGAAAAAAATTGTAGTGCAACTAGATGACTGATTTTCTTCTTAAAAAACATAATGTGCCTATTTAAATACGTTGGAAAAGTGGTTTTACGCAAGCTGAGTTATGTAAGAGGGGTTTTCTCTTGTATGCAATATGAAAAAAAGTGAAAAAAAAGCCCAACCAAATACCTCAATATCCTTTACCAAAAAAAAAAACCTCAATATCCGTTTTGTTTGGTCTTCAATAACAAAGGCTCACGCTTGAGAGAGAAAATGCAGTATTTTATTTGGTGTTAGTGAGAAAAAATGTTAAAAATGTGAGAAATTAAATATTTGACGTTTTATGACTCTCCCTCCTTTCAATATGCGAACATGAGAGAAAGTGTCATATAAATAATAAATATAGATAAATGTGATTATAAATAATATTTAGGGTCAACATGTAAAAATACCCTTGTAATTATGCCTAAAGTGTAATTATAAACATTCAAAAGTAGGGGAAAAGTGATAGACCCATTTTTGACAATAAACAACAGGTTAGTTTAGTTGATCATTTAAGAGCTCGTTTGGTTTCCTGATTGGAAACTAGGTTTTGTGGTAACATCTAAATTTTGTTCAAATATTCACGTTTTTCAGAAAAATTATTTTAAAGATAAAATTTAGGTTTCAAATTAAGTTTTGAAAAATTTATTTTCTTGTCAAATCATACGTTCTCATTATAAATTTCTCTTTTCTCTTTTTCCTTTCTTCCTCTCCCTACTTACTTTTTATCTCGTAAAGCGTAAAAGCTATTCTCACAAATTACCTCCCAAACACAATCACCTTTTCAAAATTTAGATTTTACCTTGGAATCTGTAAAAGCTATTACTCCAAAATGAATTCTTCAAAACCTAATTTTCACTTCAAGTGTTTATACTATTTTCCACCTAACTTCCTAAACAATCTCCCAAGTTGCAAACTTAGAATTTCATTAATTACATGAACGCTGGCCTGTGTGACTAAACACACCTGGCTCTTCTTCTTCATGCTCGCCAACGCCTGCTCTATCATCGTCATGAATGAATTGCCAGCTATTGGGTAACAGTACCTCTCGACGGCTTTCTCAAAAGAGCCCATTATCCTTTGCACCACCGCATGCGGTGCCGTTATGTTCGTGTCCTCCAGCAACCTCCTCTTTGGGTCAACACAATTTCGGAAAACCCCGAGTCTGAGCAGCCTCCGATGGATCGGGATGTTCAAGTCCGAGAGGAGGCTCAGAATCTTTATCACAATAATGGCCAAACTATTACTTACGTACTTGGTTGAATTCTTCATCGCGGTTTTCAAATCCCCTAGAATCTTGCGGCAATGGAATTAAGCTCCTCCAGAGCGTCCAGACAAAGTCTCCCGGTACGTTATCGCAGAGCTCAGCCACATCTGAACGTCGCCGATCTTCAACTTTGAAAGGATATTCTCGCCGTTGCCTCTAGCCGACAGTGAAGAGGGTGACTTGAGTCAATCCATTGCGTCGTTGAACACGATTCTACACACATCGATCGCCTTTTGAAGCCGCGGATCCTTCACATTCTTTCCAACTACACTACTCAAATCATCATGAGTTTCAAAATCCAAAAGTATCCTTCACATTGATCCATGCTAGTTTCAAGATTTTCCATTTTCAATCGCAATTTGGAGTATTCGGAGTTGTTCGACTTGAATCTTGATTGATCCTAATTTTTTTTTGTCTTGCTTGAAAATGGGGTTGTGTGTATGATACTTCTATCGAGCGAGGGATGACTAGGTGTGAAAACAAGTTAAAGGATACGCTCACTATTTTTTTTAATAACAAGGCATTAAAAATGTCATCATATATCTAAGAGATAAACAAAGACAGCGTCATCCTGACTTATCTAGGGCACGTTTGGTCTGATGGAATTGAATGGATGGATATGGAAATGGAATTTATTTCCATCAACAACAAGCATGTTTGGTACCCTAGAAATGGAGTTGGAATTGGCTTTCATGTGAAAGCTAATTCAACAAAAAGTGTTGGAATTGATTTTCATGGGTCACCCTATGGAAATGTAACTAATCTCATGGAATTCCTATCTTACCCTCCCATTTTTTCATCTCCTTCCACAAACCAACGACGGTGGGCAAGCACCCCAGCAACGGCCAGCACCCCATTGACGACAAGCGAGGACGAACGAGCACCCTAGCGACGAGCGAACGGCGACAATGACGAGTGAGCAAGCGGCAATGATTGTTTGATCATTCGATTTCTGGGATGAAGAATGAGTATAAGTATTATGGGATGAAGATTTTTAATTTTTTAATTTAAAAGAGTATTTTGGTCTTTTCAAATAAAAATTGGGTTTCCTTTCCATGATATATTAAACATACTTTTAAATTCCATATCCATCAAAATTAATTCTGGCGTATCAAATGAGCTCCTACTAAGTTTGCTTAAAACGAGCCGTTTTAGGCCTAGGTCTATTTATAAGCTTGAGCCTGTTTGGCTACGGAGGCCTATAAGCCTGTTGGCCAGATTATATAAGTTAAAAAAAAAAGCCTTTCATTGGCTTCAGTACAGGTTGGGCTTAGACTTAGGCTGTATACAAAACAGGCTTAGGCTTATATTTGGCCCGGCTTGGGTTGCTTCCATCCACCCACGGGGATGACAAAAAAAAAAAAATAATCAACCTTTTGAGTGATTTAACTCGCCTCCCGACCTGTTTGCAGCTCCGGCGGCATCGGCATCAGCCCATCACCGGTGACCACCATTGGCAATCCCTCTCTTCCTTACATTCGTCTAACTTCCCTCCATCAGTTCATCGCAGCGCCACTTGCGGCCTCCCGTTGAGTTCGTGTGATTGTCCTGTCTCGTAGCACGAGGCACCAGCACGTTGCACGCCTCAGTCCTCGGTCCTAACTCACTCCAGTCGACGTCGGCTGCTTCAACCTTGCCCCCTACTGTTCTTTTCACTGTCCAGTGTTATCCTCTCCATCTCGAGGTTTGAACATCGAATATTTGATTTGAGTTGAGTTTCTAGTTGATTTTGATACTCTGATTTGTCTTCTCTGGTGTCGAGTATGGATTATTGAAGAAGCGAAGCATAAGAGTGGGGACTGCTAACTGAATAATATAGAGTGTGAGTTATCTTTGTTAAAGTATGGAACAAAAATTAGAACGGTATGATATCCACTATTCTAGAGTTTAATGTAGTTCTGCTTTTGAATCTTGTTATGCAAAAATTCAGCAACAACTCTTTGAACATTTGTTCCAATATTGAATAATTCATTTTTTATGCACAAGTAAATGTTTGGATCAGAAGGGAATTGCTATTCAATCAAACTGTTATGGTTGATAGATTGCATCCTCCCCTTCGCTCTTATTTGATATCCCAAAAGCTTCTCCATCACTGTGCAATTCTTGAAGCTTTTAGCTCATATGATATAAGGCTTTGCTTAGGATTTCACTTCTACATATCTTATAGTTTATATCTGTATACTTTCCTTCAATCAGCGGTCTCGTATCCTGCCTTCTGACAAATTCAAGTTATTTATTTGATGTTTAACGCTTCAGTTCTACTTTTTATGCCTTCCCTACTGAATTTTTAGAGTATGCACTGTGGGAGATCTTATATTTCTGAATATGTTTTCTTTTCGCTACTGCATGCAATAATATCCCCATGTCAGAATGGTATAGTGTCATATTTCTTTTGGTAAAACAACAAAATGATATTAATCAACATAAACATTACTAAGTAGCATATAAAATAGGATAAGTACATAATTCTAACAACTTGTAAAAAAGAAAAGGGCCTGACTATCCTAGATGTAACGGGAAAAAATATTGTGTTTGGGAACTCCGCTGGGAGAAAGAAGTTCCGTTGGGAGAAAGGAGTTTACAAATTCCTAGATGGTTTTACGGATTTCAAGATGGTTTTTGTGGATTTCGAGATGGGTTTTACAGATTTTAAGATGGTTTTGTCTCAATTTGCGTGCACTGTTTGGGGAACGAAGTTTGTGGGATGTCCTGCCTGACAATGTTTGTGGGAGGCCTGTTCAAGGTGAGGCTAGATTGATGAACTGCTTTTTCACACAAATGACTCTCGTTTGTATACTTGTTTCTGATTTTCATTTCGCTTTTTCCTATTTTCTTCTGTGGTAAGTAAAGGCATAACATGTACCATATGATTGTATTTGAAGTTTGTTTTCTTTGCAAGTATCAAATTTGACTGGAATTTTGGTTGTCTTGCAGTTAACTAGGAGAATCAGGACCTGCTTATAATGTTTATTCAACGAATTATAGGCGCATGTCCTCCCTTGAAGAGGATGTTTTGCACTAATGGCAGCCTTACAAGCGCTATTCAAGAACTCCACCAGGTAATAACCATCTTTACATCATTCTGTGTTGAGATTTTGACAATATCTTTATGGTTTTAAGCACAACTAAGAATATAATAAAACATATAGACCCGTATGAATATTTGGATGGCACTGTGGTAAAGTGATTAGATAAATATCCATGTACCTTCTAGTTTCCATTCCATTCAACAGCTATCTTGAAACTTCTGTTTCACAAACTAATTCCAAGAAAATGTGATGGAGTACTGGATTAGTGGGATAATAGGAATGCCACTAGATAATGTGGTTGTTCATGTTAAACTTGTACCATTCCAGGAAATGGAGTCAGTATTTGGTCAACCTCCTTCTAGTAGGTTTGATAGCACTGTGAACGACTGTCCTGTGAGTAACCCAAGAACACGTGAAAGTACTTCTGGCTTGACTCATACCAGCAATAGTGGGGAGGCACAAATGGTGGATGTGTCCCCTAAAGAGAATACCAAACGAACTGCCATTGCGAGTTGCAAGGTAACTCTTGGAAAGCATGTGTTTGATTTGGTTTTAGCAAATCAAATGGCCAAAGGAGATGTGCTTACTGTGGCAAAAATCGCGGGAATAACTGGTGCAAAGCAAACCAGTAGTCTCATTCCATTGTGCCATAACATAAGCCTTAGTCACGTACGAGTGGATTTGACATTGAATGATAAAGACCACAGTGTAATGATAGAAGGGGAAGCTTCATCAACAGGGAAAACTGGTGTTGAGATGGAAGCCATGGCAGCAGTTACTATTGCTGGCTTAACAGTATACGATATGTGTAAGGCTGCTTCAAAAGATATAGTTATTACAGATGTGAGACTCAAGCATAAGGCTGGTGGTAAGAGTGGAAATTGGTCCTCGGGAGAATAATGTTTCAAAATATATGCTATCTTGAATGGCACGACTATAAGCAAGCCCTTCAATTGCATTATGCGAAAAAGAAAAGGCTGAGAGAGATTACTTGACTATAGTTGATTTTGAAGCAGATCATTAAATACTGGTATGATCTTTGTTCAAATTAAGTTTTGCCCAAGTTCTTTTAGTTTTGATGTTATGCTTAGGTTTGTTAGTACTGGAAACAGTATGTTTTCAATCTATGGCAAAAGTAATTGGAAGCTCTGTTTTCTCCCATGGATACCAAGTTGAAGATATTGAACACGTTTCTTGTATTATCAACTTTCACATGAAAAATACCTGTTGTTTTCTTAAAAAATAAAAAAATTAAAAGGGCTAACACTAACAGTGTGGTTTTACAAGTGAAATTTAACCCACTAACTTTCATTTAAAAGAGAACTTTCATGTCATAAGGTCATTAGCATTAGTTAGTGTTGAAGAGGGGAAAGGCCCATTTGTCATGAGATCCATATTGCACCCGTGGAGTACTCAATTGAGAAATGTCTAATCAGTATCATAAAATAGCCCTAAAGCAACAGGGATCATCCTTTCTATGATGTGATTGAAGATGCGTGACTCATAGTTATAGAGAAGATATGTACATGGCTGACTCGTTACTAAACTTTCCCATACTTTGCATGACCCTTTTTGCCTTTTCACTCATCAACCACCCACTAGTTTAGGGGTGGAGGATGTTGTGGGATTTGACCCCATTTTCTGTACGGCTACTGCTGGCTGGTTTTGAGCAATGTCATCAGTTATTATTAAAAAAAAAGTATCATAAAATAGGGAAGGTTAGAAATGGAAAAACATTAGTTTATTTGAACAATCTTTCTACTTTTAATCCCCTTTCATTAACTTGCAAAGAAGTATAGGTTCTCATTAAAGTAAGCTTCTTGTCATTACACAAATATTAGTCAGCCAATAACTACTTTCTCAAATTTTACTCCCAGCACAAGTGATTAAAGTACATATTAAGGTTATGCTAACTACTTTGGGGATTAGTTAAGTAGTATTTAAGGCACTACAAGCTGCACCCCCTCTTGTTCTTAATGTTAGTTACCTTCTAGGAAGGGGTTTTTTTTTAAATATAGAATAATTAAATTACTGAAATGAATAAAGCACTATATTCAACATTTAAGGGAAACCCAAAATAAATACCATTTTGAATTTGCAAATTTTGAAGACTCTAATTTTAAACTTCCAAATCAATCATAAGTACCAAAATAAGATTTTGGAATGTCTGTAATTGTAAAAAATTACCCCTCACATCTTAAAAATAAAAGTCTCAAGCCCCTCGTTTGTTGAATGCTTCTTCGCAGGTTTCTACTGCTTTCACTCCCTTGGACGAATCAGAGAAAGCAAAACATGCCCAGTAGCTTAGGAATTTTATTTTTTGTTGTTACAGGGAGATTTTTAATTTTTTTAATTTAAAAAAGCATTTTGATCTTTTTATATAAAAATTAGAGTTCATTTCTAAATGTATTTTTAAACTCTATATCCATCTTGTTAAAATCAATACCAGACTACCCCTTAGGTGGCTAGGATTATCTGTGACGAAGGTGTTGAAGCTGGGCTCACGGCCGATTTAAACTGCATGCAATTCACTACATTTCTTTAGTTATTTACCAGAAGAGCAATGCAACTGACAACCATTTTTTCCCCCAAATTTCATACTTGTTAGGATAAAGTTGAATTATTATTTTTTAATTTGCATCCAACATCCTAAATTATTTTGTGGTGCATATGAAAATCTAAAGTATTTTTTTTTAATTGTGTCCAGCATTTCTATGTATTTTCTATGCTTTAATGATGGATGCACTGGAAAATATTATAAGATATTGAACATACCTGTAAAACATAGTTCAGAGTACTGGATAAGCAAACGAAATATTTTAAGGATTACAAAGGGCATTAGATGACTTGAAAGACATTAAAATGTAACTAATTGTACGTAGATTTTAATCATCAAAAGAAAAATAAAAAAATCTGAGAAATCGGTACATTACAAAAATCCTTAGGTGCCACAAATT
>JANTPZ010023127.1:3635-28886 GCA_025593235.1 Vachellia pachyceras | reverse complement strand
TCGAGTTGTGATGCAAGTTCATGTAACTCGAGTTGTTGCACACAGAAATAACATTGTTCAGGCATGTAACTCGAGTTATTGAATAGCAGTGACTCGGGTCAATGAAACTTGAAGATGATGACTCGAGTTGCAATTGAAAGTTTTCAAAAACATAGTTGTGCAACTCAAGTTACTCATCATTTAACTCGAGTCATTGAACTGAAATACTTAGTTTCAAAAAATTTCAAGAATCATTCCCAAATCCTGCCATGAAACCTTTGAATGGTTTTGTTATCATCAAAACAAGGTACCAACACCTTCTATATTCATCTTCATATCTCTATCACCTTTTTTACCTATTCCGACAAGCTAGCTATCCTTAGCATACGGACTCCTTCCTTTCCTTGAATCTTGTGCTATCATCCATCCTCCATAGCTACTGGCCGAAAACCTCACCTGAGTTTCATTACTTTTCTGTTTCTCCTATGCTCCATTGTCTTCCTGAGCACCCTGCGTTCCTTGAGTAAATTGCCTTTGCGAGCAATGATCCAAGTCATGCCCAAATCTTCCACACTGAAAGCAAATGAGATGAGGCCTTCATACTCGATCTTTAGGTTACGTCCATCTATTAAGTATGAGGGGAGCAGTGGTGCGTTTATATCCACCTCCATACACATTCTTGCGTATATCATCCTTACTCTTGTTGATGTCATCTCGTCGACTTTGATAGTCCTTCCCATTTTACTTCTCAAGTGAAAAAATAATTTCTTATCGTAGTAGTCTACTAGCAATCCTAAGAGTCTTACCAACACAGCTGCCCTTTTGATGTCTTTGTTCCATGGGTCAAAACTCCTCTTCCAGGTCTGAAATGTCAAATAGTGATTCTAAACAAGCCATGGTCCTCCTTCTAAGGCAAAGTAGTAGTCATCTTGACTTTGGAATGAGGATATCATGTACCCATTGCCTATCACCAATAGTTCAACCTTTCCTCATTTCCTCCATAACAACTGGAGCTTCATTCTCAAGATCATAAACCCTACGATACCTCCCAGTATCTTGATTATCAGTGACTGTCTCCAGCATCTTTCTAGTCTTCTTTTTTCTTCCTCTAAGAACTCTATATTAGGTCCCTTTTCTGTATGTTATCTTGACACCTTCACTATACCCTCTGTTTCCTTCAGCAGTAGACTACCATCCCAAACTTCCTCCTCAACAACATTATCCTCTTGCAGTTGTTTGTCTCTTCTAATGCTAGTTCTTGGTTTGACAGCATCTCGATAAGATAGTGGATTTTTAAACCATATTCCTTCCATAACCTTTTCCCCTATCATCTAGTTTTCCTCTTTTTGCTTCAATGTTACCTCTCCTAAATAGCCACCTTCTTTTTTTTTAACCTTCCTTTTTGTTCATGTTCTTACCTTTTCATTCATTTCTGCTAGGATTCTAGTATCCCCTTTATTTTTCCATATGCTCGGCATTATATTGCTAGCCCTAGACACCACCTCCGGACCATCCAACTGATCTTCTGACAGTAGCGTATAGGTGTGAACCTTATCAGGATGCATAACCACACCAAATTTTTCTCACCAAGTTTCTCTCAGATTGAAGGGTCAGTGGGAGGAAGTGAAGTCTAGAATGACGGGGATCAAAACACCAAATATTATCACAAAAAACAAACATAAAGAAGAGGAGAGTGAGAATTCCAATGCTCATGAATGAGAATAATAATTGGGTTAAAGGGAAGAAGGAGATAGGTAGCCTTGTCAACAATTTTTTTCCAAAATTTTTTTCAAGAAAGAGAATGCACAAAGAAAATGGTTATCACTAGATATGGATGGCCCAAAAATGATAAGGAGGAATGGGAGAGTTTCTGTGTAGATCTGGCAGAGGAGGAAATTAGGAAGGCGATTTTCTCCATAAGGGGAATACAAGCCCCTGGTGCTGATGGATATTCAGCTATCTTTTTCCAAAAGAATTGGGACATTGTTGGGAGAGATGTAATATAAGCTATAAAGGAAATGTGGTTGTGTCCTAGAAGGATCAGAGAGGTTAACAAGATAATGGTAACCTTAATTCCCAAGGTAGATAAGCTAGAAAAAGTGTTGCAGCTAAGGCCAATTTCTTTATGCAATATGGTTTGTAAAGCCCTCACAAAGATTTTGGTTAAAAGATTAAAGAAAATCATGACCAAGGTAATTTCTCTATTTCAAGTGAGTTTGTGCTGGTAGAAGCATTCATGACAATATAATAATTATCAATGAATTAATTCAGTCTATGAAAAAGAAGCAAGGCAGAAAAGGCTATATGGTTATTACAGTTGACCTGGAGAAAGCCTACAACAAAATAAGTTAGGGTTTCATGGAGAATGTTTTGATGGAATTTGGTTACCCTGATAGATGAGAGAAAGGATAATGAGTTGTATTGTTACCACAGCAGAGATGAATGAGGTGTTATTATGGAAGCTACTATGGAGGATCAAAACCCACCCTAATGATCTAGAGTGAGTAAGAACATTAAAATGGACTTAAGAGAGGAGGTATGAAGTAAAATCGGGAGACTCTAGACTATGGAAGGAGTTAGTAAAGCTATGGCCTAGAGTGAGTGAGAACATTAAAATGGACTTAAGAGATTGTTCCAATACATATGCATGGACTGATAAGTGGGTGAACTATGGTGACCTATTGATCAACTACGTTCCAGAAGGAGGAATAATAGAGACAAATGAGAGTTAATGAGTTGATGGATATGAAAGGTAATTGGGACCTGACTTAGTTAGAAGCTTTCGTTCCAAAAACCATCAGACGAGTCATCCAGAGAATGCTACCACCAATTCTAAACGGTGGTAGGGATCAAGCTTTATGAGATTTATCTCCTAATGGGGTGTTCTCCATAGCATCAACCCACAAATGTCTAAGGGGGAGACAGGAAGGAGTGCCAAAAAAGTATGGAAGGAAATTTGGAAACTTAGAGTGCCAAAGAGAATCAAAACATTTATAAGGTTGGCAATGCATTACAGGATTGCGACGAAGGTTAAGATTAGTATATGGGGGAATGATTCTGATATCTATCCATTATGTAATCAAGCAAGGGAAGAGACCATCCATGCCTTGAGAGACAGCCCTATGGTAAGTGTAGTCTGGCAGAAGATATTGAATAACAACAAGGATCATAAGTTCTTTAGTTTGAACTTAAAGAATTGGATACAATGGAATAAAGAAACGAAGCACCAAGATTTTGGGTGGCCAAAAAAATTTGCTGTGGCAAGTTGGTTCTTATGGAAGTGGAGAAATCTACAAGTGCACAACCAGGATTTCAAACGTCCCCTGTGGAAGAACAAATAATTCTCCATTATTTGGCTTAATATAATTGGAAGAGGGATGATAAGTTGGAGCTAAAGGGAGCATATGAGGTATTGATGGTCAAATGGCATAAACCGGATCCAGGATGGTGCAAGATCAACACGAATGGTTCAGTGCGAGCCTCAGGGATAGCAGGTTGCGGTGGTTTAATCAAAGGTGACCAGGGTGAATGGTTGAGAGGGTTCTCATGCAAATTGGGACACTGTAATGAGATTATTACTAAATTATGGGGGCTTGTAGAAGGATTGCAATTGGACTAGGAGATGGGGTTCAAAAAAGTCATCATTGAAATTGATACAGCCCAAGTGGTGGAAGATTTAAAGGCTAAAAGAAAGGTAGGATGTTGTTATCTTCTTAGCAGACAAATTAAGCATTTAATGGAGCAAGATTGGCAGGTGATAGTGAGCCATACTTACTGAGAAGGAAATAGATGTGCTGACCTGCTTGCGAGATTGTGCTTTGAACAAGGGAATCAAAGGAGCATCTCAAAGACGCCTCCTGGATCTGTCTCCGCTCTAGTTATTGAGGATGTAGAAGGAGTTTGTCTCCCCTGTAGATAGTTGTGTTTCTGGCTTTGTTTTTGTCTCTGGGCTTTGCCCTGTCACCAAAAAATATACTATTACAATTTTTCCCAAAATCAACAACTTTTACGAAATTTCATGTTCAATATCTTTGACGAATTATTCTTTTGATTTTTGATAAATTATTCAAATTATTTACATTAAAAATTTCTGTACATATACATACATATATACATATCTTAAAAAGCTATACGAATAAAAAATTTTATATTCATTTATTAATTAGATAAAAAATTATAAATTAAAATTTGAAACTTACCTAATTATCAAATTAACTTATATTCTTTATTTTTAGTAACTGACATGCACATGAAAAAATTATTCTCGCTACAATCATCAACACTTTTTCTATTTTATTAATATCACTTTTTCTAACAAAATCTATTCTTTTAAGCAATTTCCTCCATGACTCATTCTTCAAAAGCTAATTGAAACAAACCCTTACTTTAACAATAATTACATAGTTTGAGGCTTTCACATTAAATTGATGATAATTGAGGTTGATCCAATTGGTAAGGTATTGACTCACAACCTATAAGATTGTAAGCTTAGATTCCACTCTAGATGTGATGATATTATTAGTGGACAATCTATAAGTGTTCTCCGAATCTAAAGGTGTCATGGCCCTGATGAACCTTTGGGACCCAGCTCATCCAAACTTGTATTAAAAAAAATTGATGGTAATAAAAACCTTATATGTTAAGCCTAAGAAATTGTCTAGTCCTCATTACCCCTAAATCAATTCTTAACTTCCCCCTATAAAAATTACACCAATATGTTAAACAATAGAAAATTAAACGAAGAATAAGAAGAAGAAAGAGGAACTATAATGCTTATTTGTTTTTAGATTACAATTTTTCAACTATAATCCTTAATGAAAAATGTAAAAGTAACACACATGGGACTCCCATAATGCCATATGTGAAGTGATGATATGTGTACTTTATTGATATGTTTGGAAACTCAGAAGTCAGAACACTTGTATATTCAAACACACATGCTTCAGAACTAGAAAAGCAAGGCAATTCCAAGCTATCATGTTAAAACTAGGTACCATCTCTGTCCTACGGCACCGCCGACTCCTCTACCGTCAGGTAACTTAAATTGGATTTCTTGTACTATATAGTTGCTAAATCTTCTCCATATCATCTTTCGCAAAATCCACCTTCCTTTTCCTCGATTTCATGATGAAAGGGTACATAATCACCTCATTTATCGCTGAGTGGCTTAGCTATAGCATGTAACTTATGTGGTGCATCACCATCGACTCAAGGTCCAATTCGTCACTCTCTGTCACATCTTCACTTGGAAACACCCACTTCTCATCAGAGTATAAAGTGATCTTTCGACTCATCGTCGTATTATCCAATACCCACGTACCGCCCACAAGTCCCAACTCTCCGTCTGATAAGGAGAACACAATTTGAATCTCTGCTTCATCGAACAACTCCACTGCCATCTCTGAAATGTTCAACTTCGTCACATTTGACCACCTCTTTCAACAATGCCATTGTTTCATTTTCAAGTAAAAAAGTATAAGTAAGCCTTTTTTTGCCCTCCAGCCATGACATTATCTTCATGCGATTCTCCAGCATGGCAGAGGATGCATTTGTAACATCAGGAACGGTGCATCACAGCATCTTGATCAATCAAATGGTGTTGTCAGGGTGGAAAGTCCTATGAAAGTATTTGATTACTGATTTGAGCTTGTCAAAGAACACATCATTGAAGTTCAAATTTGAAGTGGAGTTAAGATAACTGAACAGATCAAAATAGCCTTCAATATTATATATGCCATTAAAGATGTCTTCAATTCAAAGAAGACCACCTTTGACTCATAAGTATGAGCTCAATCTACTCAATACTTTGGAAATGGTTCTAAACTTTAAAGTTCTATGTATTCTTAGTGATGGGTTTTAAAAAGACATAGGTTCAATAGATTATTCTAAAGTATTGCTGAAGCGTACCTGAATCCATGGATGTGACTGTTGGAAAAAGCAAATCCATTAGGTTATCACTAGGGGAAGAGAGGAGTTATCTGCAGATGGAGAAGTAAGGCAGCAATTATGATAACCTGGGCTAACATAGAGATCATAACCCTCTATTTATAAAGGACCTAGTATTCATCCCATCAATAAATATAGGCTAACAAATTGGACCTCAATATATATTACTCCATGACACCTAATTAAGCCCACTTAATTCCTTTAGTCTAAGTAGATCAATTTATAAATTGGGACGGGATAAGAAATAATGACACTGCATATAAGTGTGGCCTATTGTTGGCTTATTCCAACAATCTCCCATTGGGGCACATATGTAACTTGAATGTGTAAAACCTTATGTGTTCAAAAATTGCCATTATTTATTCCCTAAACAATTTGGTCCATCAATTGCATTAATATAGAATCAAACAGGATCTTTGTCGTATTAGTCATAACTGAATCCCAATATGATAACATATATGCATACAATCAAATGACAAAGATTGATATACTGCATGGAAAATTATATGAAGATTTAACATGCTTATTTTCCAATTGATCCATAGTGAGATCAACTTTGATTTAATCATGCAAAATAGTAACTTGAATCAAAACTTAAAAGAAAACTGAGTAACTTTATTTTTTTATCAAAATAAATATATCAATGTTCATAAAATCAAACACCATATATATACTTCCACTAAACTAGAATATCATCATCATAAAGTACAGACATTCGAGCTGTGTGCTCGTGAAAGACTTGGAGTGTTTCTCCTTTTGTTAAAAGGTCAACAATCATGGAGTTTGTGCGAATGTGTTCAATAGAAAACTATTCATTCTATACCCCTGTCCTTTACAACTAGGTATTTGATATCTATATATCTCACTTTAGACAAATTGCTGTTATTATTAGAATATAAGACTGTCGCCATATTGTCACAATATAACTTCAATGGTCTTTCAATGCTTTCCATAATTCGCAACCCAATTACAAAGTTACGCAGCCATATTCCATGGCTGGATGCTTCCCAAACTGCAACATACTTTGCTTCCATAAAGGAGGAAGCTACAAGAGTCTATTTGACGCTTTTCCAAGAAATGGCTCTATTAGCCTGTATGTAGACATAGCCTGATATGGATTTCAAAGTATCTTGGCATTCATCATAGTCAAAATCAAAATACCTAATAATCTCTAACTTATCTAATCTACAGACATAAGCATGTAATTCTTTGTTCTCTTTAGATATCTCATAACCCATTTGTCTACTTTCCAATAGTCCATACTCGGGTTTCATATATCTGCCCAACATTCCATTAACGAACGCGAGATATGGTTGTGTACATACTTGAGCATACATAAGACTCCCAACAGCTGAAGAGTAAGGAATCTTTTCCATTTCTTTAATCTCAAGTTTTGCATAAGGGTATTGTTTGAGACTGAATTTGTCTCCCTTAATAATAAGGGTGTCATATGGTTTACAATCTTACATCCCGAACCTCTTAAACACTTTATCAATATAACTCCTTTGTGATGATCTAAGAACACATCGATTTTTATCTCGATGAATTTGGATTCATAATACAAAGAAGCTTCACCAAGATCATTCATTTCCAAAATTATTTGATAGAAATTTCTTGGTTTGCTGTAACATATCTGAATTATTGACGGCAAGCAACATGTCATCGACATATAAAACCAAGAATATGAATTTACTCCCACTAACCTTGCGATATAGACAATGATCAACAAGATTTACCTTGATAATTACTTGATGAAATTTGTGATACCATTAACAGGAAGATTGCTTGAGACCACAAATGAATTTCTTTAAGTTGCAACCATAGAATTTGATTCTTCTAACACAAAGTTCTCTGGTTGCTTCATATAAATCGTCTCATTAATGTCACCATTGAGAAATGCAACATCCATCTAATGGAGCTTAAGATCAAAATGGGAGATTATTGTTAGGATCAAGCGCTTATCACTAGGCCAAAAGCTATAGCTGTTAGTCAGGGTACAACTCTGTTTCCTTAACCCACAGCAGAGCAGACGTCCAAGCGCCATGGTTCGACTATGACTTAGCCCCTCAGGCCTCCGTCATGGGACAATTGATGCCACACCTTGGCCAACAATCTCCCCCTCAGCAATTGTCCTGTTGGGAATCGAACCCATGACCTTGCCTCTGATACCAATTATTAGGATCAAACGCTTACCACTAGGCCAAAAGCTATAGTTGTTAGTCAGGACGCAACTCTGTTTTCTTAACCCACAGCAGAGCAGACGTCCAAGCGCCATGGTTTGACTATGACTTAGCCTCTCAGGCCTCCGTCATGGGACAATTGATGCTACACCTTGGCCAACAATTATTACTATGATTACTCTAAAAGAGTCTTGCGAAGAAACTAAAGATAGAGTATTTAAAGTCAATCCCTTCCTTTTGAGTAAAGCCCTTTGTTACAAGACAAGTTTTATATCTTTCCACTTTGCTATTTTGCGCCCCTTTTAGTTTTAAATATCCATTTGCAACCAATGGATTTTGCACTTTTCAGCAAAGGGAGGAGTTCCAAAACCCTATTATCTTGTATAGACTTATACTCTTCATTTATCGCCTCAATCCACTTTTAAGAGTTGGAGCTTTGCATTGCTTGTTGGAAGTTGATTGGATCACCTTCCACCATGCCATTTTCTCCCTCATGTTCATGAAGGAAGACAATGTAATCATCTGAAGTTGCACTTCTCCTTTCTCTTATGGATCATCTTAGCATCGTTTCTTGAGGTTGTTGAGTTTCCACTTGAGGAACTTCAACCTGAATAGGAGGAATTTAGACCTGAGTAGTAGGATAGTTAATATCACGATGTAGAGGTTTTGGATTTACTTCTTCAATTACCCCGGGTATAAGAATTCATGTGTTTTCAGAAGCAACTAAAGGATTCAACTCAAAAATAGAGGTCGATTTTTCCTCGAAAGTGATGTTTATTACTTTATTCTTCCCCCAAGTTCAACATCCTTAAAAAAACATGAAATTCCTGTTTCAAAAATAGTCTTGAGAGTATGATCATAAAACTTATAATTCCTTTAGCATTCATAATATCTAATAAAGTAACTACTTATTGTTTTGGGGTCTAGCTTCTTTTTTGTGGCCTCTAAGGCCTTACCTTAGCTGGACAACCCCAAATATGAAAGCATTTAGACTAGGGTTTTTGTCGATCCAAAGCTTATAAGGTGTTTTAGTAGTTGGCTTAGTTGGTACTCTATTCAAAACATAGGCTGAAGTCCTTAGTGCTTCTCCCTAGAGGGATTCTGGTAAGGTAGAATGACTAATCATACTTCTTACAATATCCTGAAGAGTTGTATTTTGTCTCTCAACAATACCATTCATGTTTTGGTGAACCATGCATGATGTATTGAGGAACGCTTCTTGATTCCTCTAGGAATTTAGCAAATGGTACTGGACCTTGTTCACCTCAACCGTCATATATACCGTGATATTCATCTCCACGGTCAGATCTGACACATAATTCTTTTACTGAGTTGATTTTCAACTTCAAATTTAAATGTTTTAAACATGTGTAGGGCTTGTGATTTCTTATGAATCAAATATAAGAACCCACTTCTAGACTGATCTATGAATGATAAAAATATTGTTGACCATTCGATTAAGGTTTGGGAAATGATCCACAAATATCTGTATGTATCAATTTTAATACATCTTGATTTCTATAGGGACCTATATTTTTCGTTTTGGTTTGTTTGTCCTTGATGCAATTAATGCATTTTCAAAATGAGAAAAATTAATATTAGTTAATATGTTGTTGGACACAAGCTTTTCAATTCTATTTCTAGAAATGTGGCTTACGAGCTTATGCCACAATGTTCCTGAATTTTCTACGTTGATTTTACATTTTTTTGCCTCGTGTTGATGCATATAAGACTTTATTGTATGAAGCTACTGTATTTAATAAATATAAATTGTCATAAAATATAAGAGAACCAGTTCCAATAACATTTGAATTTGTAGATAAAGTAACCTTACTGTTTCCAAATGAACAATAATAACCAGATTTGTCTAAACACAAGCTGAAATCAAATTCCATCTAAACAATGGTACCACAAAAGTATCTAACAAATCTAAATAAAAACTAGTCTCTAATAATAGTCTAAAGTGACTAATAGCTTATACCTCCACCGACTTGCCCTCTCCCACGAAATGTGTCTCTTAGAATCAGTTGGCTTTCGGTAGCTCAGGCAACCCTTTATAGAAACACCAATGTGAGTGGTAGCTCCAAAATCTATCCACTAAGTGTTTATACGTGCAGAAACTAATTTAACCTCAGTGCAAATAGAAGTAAGAAGTGTACCTTTTCTTGCATGCCATGCGTGATATCTGGTACAATCTTTCTTTTGATGTCCTGGCTTTCCACAGAAGTAGCACCCATTTACCTCATTCTGAGGATTTTTTGTTGGGTTAGAAGGAGGACGACGATTCTTAACGGGCTTCTTTTGAGCAGAAACCTTTGCAGCCTCTGAGTACTTTCTCTTTATGTCCTTTCCTTTACAGATGCTAGCCACATTGGCACTGTGAGAGCTGTTATGTTTCAGCCTCTCTTCTTCTTGCACAAGATAGGATATGAGCTCATTTAGAGTCCATTTTTCCTTTTGACAATTATAACTGACCTTAAATTGGCTATATTGTGCAGGAAGAGAAATCAGCACCAAGTGTACCAAAAGGTCATCATATAGCTCAAGTTGTAATTCCTTAATTTTTGCAGCTATGTGGGACATTTCCATAATGTATTGTTTTATATTTCCTTGCCCCTTATATTTCATAGAAATCAAGCGTTGCGAAAGCGTGCTTGTTTATGAATTATCACTTTTTACAAAGCGCTTTTCAATTTCGACAAGAAAATCCTTAGCATTGATAATACTATTAGCATTAGCATCTCTAAAGGCTTTTGGAATGTCACGCTTTATGATCATAAGACTTATATGATTTGATCGCTCCCACTTATCAAAATACTTTCGTGTTTCAGAAGTACTTTCATTCGTAAGAGGAGGTGGAGGATTAGTCCTTAATGCAATGTTCAGATCCATACATTCCAGAATTATCATAATGCTATCTTTCCAATCGTTGAAATTTGTTCCATTTAAGACTGGAATGGAATTCAAATTTACAGATATGGATGAAATCGAAGCTAAACAGAACAAAGAATAAGCATATAATTAGAAATCCACTTAAAAAATAATCGCAATAAATTCAAATAAATACAATTCCCATCGTAAAATGCCTATAACACCAACAATACTTCATCTTCGGATAATGATATAAACTATCGGTGGTATTTTGTTGTAATGATCAAATGCTAACAATAATATCTGTCAAGTAATAATTGTTTTTATATGATGCAAAAAAACTTTTTGTCTTTTTAATCCTAATTTTTATATGAAAAACTTACATATAATAAGTATAATATGCTTAAAACCTACCTTGAGGCCTTTCACAATGCATTCACAAGAGGCCCATAATGAAAAACCCATTTCCTTTTTTAATGGACAGAAGCCCAAAGTTCTGCCCAAAAGACGACGGCCTAAATGGCGTCCAGCCCTTCCCCCTTTTTAAACCAAAAACAATTCAGGCGGCCTAGAGAACAAAACTTAAAAAGGCAGTAAAAAAATTAAAAAGGCAGTTTTTTTTTGTTGAAAACAGCAGAAAAAGCTGTGGCCCAAACAGCTCTGACCCAATCCTTTTTTTATAAGACCCAAAAAAACGGTAGCCCCAAAGGCAGCACTAACCAATTAATGAAACGGAGCCCTAAACCGACCCGCCAACCAGGACACGACCCGGTTCTCCTCATCACACTGCCGCAACGCCTCCCTTCTTTTTTTTTTTTTTTTGTGTTTTCCCGATTTTCTTCTCATGGGCGTTCATCAAGCTGAATCCACGTACATATCCACACAAATATATATATATATATATATAAAGAAGACCTGGGCTTTACGAAGATGGCGGCAAGGAGATGACGCAAGAAGAAGCCACGCAAAGGAGAAAAGCAATATTTGAAAGATCCAGCAGCAAGATTTCAAATTTTTATATATGCCATCACTTATAATCTTAAAACTGGAATTTCAAGGAAAAAATCCAATCAAATAATCCAGAAAAGAGCCGACTGACGAGACAACTTAAAAGTTGGAAAAGAGTATAGATTTATTCTGGATAACTCTATAGTATTGTGGAAGCGTACCTGCTGAATCCATATACGTGATTGTTAGAATATGCATATCAACTTGGTTACCACCAAAGGAAGAGAGAAGCCTGCAGATGGAGAAATAAAGCGACTACAATAACCCTGGTTAACCTGTGGATCATGATAAAGGATCAAGTAGCAAACGGGCCTCAGTATATATTAGTCCATAATATCTAATTGAATCCACTCCTAGTAAATCACTTTACAAATTGGGTCGGGACAAAAAATAATGACATAACATATAAGTGTAATATGTGACCTATTATTGGATTATTCAAACATTTAGACCCTATGATATAATCGACAATATATTAGCTGAAGCTTATGGTGTCATCCTTATGAATGGAGGAGTTATTTTTGAAGGCTTTATGATGCGTTTGGACCATGAGGATTGGCTTATTGCAGAATTATGGGATGATTAATGGGGCTTAAAAGAGCATGGGATAATGGGGTAAAGAAGCCACTCTGACCTCGGGCTCAACGGAAACTATTGACCTCCTCCAGAATGAGGTATCGGATCTTCATGAGGAACGGAGCTTAGTTAACGAGATAAAAATGATGCTTTAGTGGGATTGTGATGTCAGTTTGGAAATTATTGAGAGGGATGCAAATAAAGCTGCTGATGGTATGGCAAATAATGCATTTGGAAGTTCTTTTAGACACAACATCCTTAATGAATTCTCTACAATTATTTTTCTGAAGGCAGCAGATGTTAATTAGTTTACTTTTTTTTATTTTTGTTTGTCTCTTCTTTTTTATTTCTTTTTGTATAAAAAAAATCAAAACCATAACACGTAAGCTCTTTTCATCACTCTCAGTTTCTCTCACCCCCAAGCATAAAACAGTTTATTATGCGGTTTATTGTTTGAAAGGAAATTATATATATATATATATATATATTGATACTTTCGCGTTTCGTACTGGATTGGGACTATTGACCGGACCCTTGAACCATCAACTGAATGTCCTAGAAATTCTTTACTAACCGCTGTGCTCGCATGGTAAAAAGGAAGGTTAAGGGCATGTTTGTTAATCTATTATCAAAACAGATTTTTTATTCTTGAAAATGAAAAAATTTGTTTGGTAACTTGTTTTTTGATAGGTGTTTTTCAAAGGAAAAAAACAGAAACGTGCTTCGAAGAAATAAAAAAGGAAAAATACTTAAATCAAGATTTATATATATAATTATATATATTATGTTAAGTTTTAGTATCACACGTAACTATATCCTATTTTTTGAAATATTCAGGTGATTTGGGTAAGCTTTTTTTTCCACATTGCACAGAAATTGAGATAAATTTTTTTTCATATACTTATATAGATTTGTGTAAAAGTAATTCTCCACCGTTTTTTCAAATAAGTTTATTATCATTTAACTATAAATTCTCATGAAAAAATATAGCATATGATAATGTGTAATAAGTATTATTCCAATTCAAAACAATTTAATTGTTTTCTTTTTTTCTTTTTACATTTCTTAGTTTTTTGTTTGCGAAAACTGGAAACTCTTTATTCTCTAATATTTAATGGTTTTTTTTTTCTCTTTTTAAAGATTTGATGTCATTGAAGCTTCACCCTCCACCGGGAGTCCATTATATTTATTTTCAAATGCAATTATTCAAACAAATTTTCTTATTTTTTTTCCCTAAAGCCACTTTTACAAAAAAAATTACAAAACTGTTTTGAAACAAAAAAGAAATTAAACAGAAAAGGGAATCAAACATGCCCTAATATTTTTCCTTTTTATATAACAACGGTTTTATTATTCTAACCATATCAAATATGAACAATATATTGTCATTCAACTAATTAAACATAATCAGGAAAACGAGCCAACCAATAATTTATAGTGACAATAAATTGAAGGTCCTATGTCTAGCAGCTTCTTGACACGTTCCTTTCCATGTGCAGCGGCTTTAAAGGGTCCAACGTACATCTCTGACTTTCACATATACAAAGTGTCCGTTTGAAAAAGCAGTGAATAAATACTTTTACGATTTACGAGATAAGTATGTGAAGGAGATTATCTCAATTTACAAAAAATAATAATGTTAAACATACTTTTGAAAACCAAAAATTCATCGATGCCATCAAATCGGCTTTGTTTTAGGCAACGGGACACTATCTAAGGAAATTCTTTGTTAGCGTGCTTCTCTTTAATTGCTTGTCACGACCACTTTTTAAGTTTGGGAAAAGACCAAAAACCTCATATATGAAGACATGTTTTACATACCCCTTGAGCTCAAACAACAATTATCAGGTAATCATTCTAAATGCACCATTTTAAATACCACACATGGGCTCCGTTTGGATAGCTCGTTGGGAAAACGGACACAGATTCCAAAGCAATTTATGTGAGAGGAAAAGTGTCTCGGTAAGCGCACCCGTTGTGCCAACGGGCAAAACAAACAGTGCCATACTATAATATGATGAATTACTGAAAAATTTCAACTTATGAGATGTCTTTAATTCTATTAGCATCAAATATGTGCATGTTATCCTTTGTCTGAACAAGACAAGGAAGAAGTGGCATAAGTTGAAATTGAAAGATTATTGTAAAAAAATGGAAAATCTTTAAGTGATTACCCTTGAATAGGGTTGGGATGCGGGTTGACCCGTCAACAGTCTGCCACCCAAGGGTTGCATTTTTATAGTCCGAGCCTGCCAAGCGGTGGGTATCTCATTAATGCTTATGAGGAACATTGATCAATCATCAGGCTTTACACTAGGGTTCGCACTACATTTTTAGGAAAACATTTCATCAAAGTTGTGGCTCTGAATGGCATAAGTGTTGGTCTAGAAGTCCTCGTCCATCACATGGATATGAATCCATCTAAATCCAAGCTTCCCTTCACAATGATAAGGAGACAATTCTCTATTAATTTATCATTTGCAATGACAATTAATAAAGGTCAAGGCCAATCCATGACAAACATTGGGCTGTTCCTCCCTAGGCGTGTTCTCTCATGATCAACTCCATGTTGCATTGTCGAGGGTTGAAAAAAAAAAGAATGGGTTGAAGATACTCATTTTGGATAGAGAGAATAAACCAACACATGGGATTATTACTAGTTTAATATAAGTATAGTATACTGGCTAGGAGCCTACGGATTTTAATTTTATTTTCAATTACATAGTTCGCGGGAGGGTCAAACGTACATCTCAATTGTTAAAAGTGGCTTTTTGCTTGTTAATGATTTTTGTATTTGCAATGGGATTATTTGGATTTTGCATTAAAAAAACCACGTTAAGATGGAATAGAAACTTGTTGCCTTTTGGCTTTTCTATTAGAGAGAGAAGAAGTTTCAACTAGACAATCCAAACATAAATTGCACTGCACTATTTTCAAATATCAAATGAAATAAAAATCACTTTTCACATACGGTTAATCCAAACACACCCGTAGTGATTATGATTATAATTATGGTGCTCATTGCTATGATAAGATTCACATGCTCTAAATATAGGCTGTGTTTGGGGGAGGGTTTATACTCCCCAAAAGCACGTTCAACAGTGTTTTTGGTAAAACGAGACAATCTCCTTCATATATTTACCTCGACTTGTGTAAAAGTACTTCTCTACCATGTCCCTAAACGAACCCATAATTTCATTGGTCTAATTTTTTTTTAAAAAAACGTTACGTTCATATGCTTGGTGTGTCTGTGCTTGTGACTGTGTATTTTTTTTTTCCTGACCTCACCTCTACTCCTAGATAAATACTTATATATTCTTAAAATGTCATATAATATATACTCTTTTTAATCAAAATATTCTTCATTATCACCCAAAAGTCCACTTAGTTGCTTCTTTTATTTATGTATTTTTTTTTGAAGTACTTCTTTTATTATATATACTATTTATTATTCTCTTCACTGCCTCATGTATTTAGATACGATGGTCTTTATTTACCCTTTGTTTAAATCAAACAGTGAACAAAAAACCTTGTTAGTATATTTTTAATGTAAGCACTAAATAATGTTATAAAATAAGTTAATAAATATGAATTAATCCAATGCTAAAGAATGTATCATAATATATTTTTCAGAACTGGTTGGCATTTTTTGATTATTTTATTTGAATGTATATAATTAATTTATGCATTACACTTGTATATTTTTACACCATTTAATTTATGTTGAAGGTAAATAGGAACTGTTAGATCTAAATGAAAAGATGCTCGAAGGTCCCACTCTCCATTATTTGTACCTCCGATCTTCTGCTTCTTACTTTTGCTTTAATTGAAGGGGAATTAATTAATGTTATTTTTTTTTTGTTACACAATTCATTAATGTTATTGATATGTGTTAGTACTTTCTCACATGCAAATTACTACATAAATTATCAAAGTGGATTTCTCTTTCTATTTTTTTATTGTTACTTATGGGAATATTAACATCTTCGATCTTCCCCAACATAAAACCATAATTATTCCAAAAAAAATATTTTAGAAAAAGCAACCATGAAGTGATAAATATTATTGATAATACAAAAGTAGCTGGCCCCAAAAAAGGCACAGAAAGAGAAAAAGGGAAAAAAAGAAAAGGTTGATATCACACGTTTTGAACACGTGTACTTCACTGATAGGTTCAACGACCTAGAAATATGAACTTCAAGTCAAGGCCCGGTCTTCAGGTTTCATTTTAGTCAGAAGCAAAAAAGCAAGATAATTCCGAGCGGAACCAGGCCCCATCTGGGCCCCACGCCGGCAGCTGCTCCTTCGTCCTCCGACGACGGGGACGTCGCCGGTGATGACTCACTGGAATTCGATTTCGCACTGTAGAGTTGCTGAATCTTCTCCAAATCGTCTTTCGCGAAATCCACCCTTCTTTTCTCCGATGGCTTAATGAAAGGATACATAACCGACTCTTCCATCGCTGAGTGGCTCAGCCCCAAAACGTGACCGATCTGGTGCATCGCCACCGTCTCCAGATCCAGCTCTTTGCTGTCCGTCATGTTATCGCTCGGCAACACCCACTTCTCATCGGAGTCCAAAACGACATTCCATCTCCTCGACGTCGTATTATCCACCCACGCGCCTCCTACCACTCCCAGATTGCCGTCTAACGGCAAGAACGAGATCTGAATATCAGATTCGTTGAACGACGTCGTCTCTGCGAAGTTCAATCTTGTCACCTCCGACCACCGGCGAAAGGCGTCCTTGAAAGTACCCTTTAAAAGCAAACCTGTTTCATTTTGAGGTGAGAAAGCGTAAGTGAGCTCTTTCTTCCCCTCCGGCCACCACTTGGTAAACGACGTCGTCGTCGTGCGATTCTCCAGTGCAGTGGAGGAGCCGTTGATAACGTCGGGAAGAGCACACCGCGGCAGCTTGATCAGTGAGGCGGTGGCGTTGTCGGGCTGGCCGGTGACGTTGAGGTGGAAAGTCTTCTGGAAGAATTTGATTGCCGATTCGAGGTCGATGGAGAACTCATCGGTGTAGTTTGAATCCGTTGAAGGGGAATTAAGGAAACCGTACGAATCAAAATAGGCTTTAATAATCGATATGCCGCCGACCTCGACTCCTATTTCAATACGACCGCCATTGGAAAACAAGAACGAGGTCAGTATTTCCAATGCTTTGAAAATGTTGGTAAAATTTAGGATTTTGAGTATTCTTTTCGCCCAAGGTAAGATGTGTGACAAGACATTAGCGGAAGCTGGTCGGAGAAGAAACGGCCGGGAAGATTCATCTACAATTAGTAGAGATAGAATCAAGACCACAATGCAAGCTTGTTTCACTCTCATCCTCTCTCTCTCTCTCTCTCTAACTCTAAGCCTATGAGCTTACTGTTTGGTAGGAGACCAAATTTGAGTTGCTCTTAAATAGCCTGGAAAGTGGAAAACGATGCAAGCCCCTTCGTGCTGGACTGGCTGACTTTGACCGATGCCATTAACTAAAATTTATTTTTCTACGTAAACGATTTTACTTAAAAGTAATACTTTTACGTAAGGATTGTTGCTTGAGAATGCAGTAGAAAAGTATTTTTATGGAACTCGGAGTAAATATGTGAATGACATTATCTCGTTTTAAAAAAAACACTGTTGAATATACGTTTGACTTTTGAAAACAATCCGTCAAACAAACCTTTGTTAGGTTGGACGTGACCTCACCCTCAAATCGTGCCAACGATTGTACAGACTGTTAATTTTGTTATTTAAGTTAAATTTGATCACAGGTTGACCAAATGTGTTCAACTGATAGGTTAATATGTCATCATTTATTATTATTATTTTTTTATTATGGTGTTAAAGTATGAATTTGTTGCAAAATTTTTCAGGTAAGAATATTGGGTATTCATATGGATTTTTGGGTTCAATATGCTTTAAAATTTGTTTAAATTGCAGTAACATCACATGACTCGTCTCTAGTTAATCAAATATGTGGAATTGAAACTAATTAATTGTGATTTGACTTTTTTGATTTTCTCCAATTGTCAGGATGCATTTTTTTCTTATTATAAATTTGACTTGAATAAAAATGAAGTTGATGACATATATGCATATCAGTTATCATATTTGATAAATGAATAGTTAAATTTAATTTAGATAATAATTGAGGTGACATTGTTATCATTTGAATGCTTTCAGGGCAACGTTAAATAAAAAACTTTCAAATACCAATGGTTATATAAGTAAAAATTTCTGGGATAAATTTATAACTGAAAACAAAAAAATTATGTGAACATATTATATTAACATTTTTAGTCAACAAATAGTCAAGCTTAACATGTATGCTGGCTAAGATGAAAATTGACCCTGTTTGAAATTATGGGACGATATTAAAACCCACATTTCTCGGAACAAACGTTGCTTTAAACAAAAAATTTCATGACAAAACCATAACTGTTTTTAGAAATGCTACACCGACATGTTTGCATGGTGGAATGGATCCGGAAGGCAATCATTTTGTTTTCCCACTTTTGTATATAAAATGTTAGACTTTAATTTTTAGGTCGCTATATTTAAAAAAACAATTTTTTCCAAACTCTAATTTCACATATTGTTAAGAGATTTTGAATTAATGAAACCTTTAATGTAAATGGTGAAAAAGGATATTTTGAAACAAAAACAACACATATCCTTTTAAAATACTTTTTAATCATTTGCACTAAAAATTACTCCCAATGAAAACTCTTCATGATTAATTAGTGCAATTAATAGGGATAATTTACAGGACAATTATAAATTTAAAAGATAAAGTAAATTAAAACATTATATTTATAACTAAAGATAACTCCTTGATTAGCTTTGATATATAATATTATTATTAGCCTTATTTAATTACGAAAGCGAAATGACCTAAATGATTGACTAGTACTTTTCCATGGGCACCAATATATTTTGACATTTGTATGCCAAGCTGCCAACATAAAGGCATAGAAGCTACCACCGAACGTTGGGGTGCAGTGGTTAAGGCGGATGGCACCTTCCTGGTGAACGTGTGTTTAATTCCTGGAGTCGCGCTTGAGGGGAGGGGATACCCACTCTTGGTGTAAAGCACCTTAAAGAAGTGCGCCTACGTGTATTCCCCTCTCTGGATTAATCGGTTATCCCGGGTTACCTGGTCCAGTTGAAGAAGGCCAGTCTCTCAGGAAAAGGCGCCGGATACCAGGGGTATCGGAGGGGGCCAAAGGCTCAATCTGCTCTTAATTTCACCTAAAAAATAAAGGCACAGAAGCTTTTTTTTGGGCATGAAAATGAATCCTATAAATGGATACAACAATTGAAAAAAAAAAAATCCAAACTAGACTCCTTCTTCATCTTCCATCTTTAGATATTAAAGGGTGTTAGGTGAACAGGGTAACAAAATTTTATGTAAAACTATAGTATTTAGCTAATTGGTTGGTAAGAGAATTATTCTCTTTGATGATATAACCAACCAAGACCAGCCAATTTCTATGAAAAGAGATCTAGTTTCCTCAACTATGTCATTTGAAGAGTGAGTTATTTCATCCTCTCGTGAATAGGTTGATAGTTTCTATATAATCACGATGATATTAACTTTTCTGAAACCCTTAGACCATTTGAAGTATTTGTAACCGCAGTGAGTTATCCCACCAATATTCCACAGGCCAACCCATTTTCATTTTCTTTATTTTTTTTAAAAAAAATTAAATAAAAATTTAAACTTATTAATTAAAAGCCAAAAAGGTGAAAAACTCCCAAACTCTACTCCTCTTTTCATTTGAGAATAATTAAGTCAAAAATATATTACTACAAGATCGGTTTTCTATATGTTTTTATCCTTATTGTAAAATTAAGAAAAAAAGATGAGATTGAGATGAAGAGGATGAGGAAGATAAGAGAAATAGGAAAGCATTTGGAGAGAAATATGGACAATATATCTATTCTCTTCAAGCTTACAACCATTTGAGTCATGTCTACTATTTATAGACAACAAACCCTTCAATTCCATTAGAAGAGTCACAACAAGGAATAAGTACATATTATTATAGGATTTATAACATAAGAGTCATTGTGTGTATTAACCATATAAAACTCTCAATAGACCATGTTAGGATCAAGCGCTTACCACTAGTCTAAAAGTTATAGCTGTTAGTCAGGGCGCAACTCTATTTCCTTAACCCACAGTAGAGCAGATGTTCAAGCGCCATGGTTCAACTATGACTTGACCTCTCAATTGGACCTCTACCATGGGACAATTGATACCACACCTTAGCCAACAGAACATTCACGTTGTATGTTATAGCTTTAAGTGTAGAATTCTCAGAGACAAAGGTTATGGACATCCACACTCATTGGCGGAGCTACGTTCTATTCAGTGGGTTCAGCCACACCCCCTGAATTCCAGAAAATTATGTATATATTAGTACTATGTGATTTATTTTGTACATACTCATTTGCTAATTTTGAACCCACTAAATTTTTACTTAAATTTTTCTCAAAACATATTAAGAATAAATCTCACTTATCTTGAACCTTCTAAGCCAGGGTCCTAAGTTCCCCACTCTCCACACTTAATATTGTAATATTCATAACAATCTCTTCACTTGGACATTCTTTTTCTTTGTTAAATATATACATTTTTCTACCGGAGGCAATCATGTTTAAAGTAATGTTGGATAAATGTATATTCTTCATTTGAACATTCCATTTGTATTTTGACCCCAATGCTATTTAGTGTGGGCTTCCATTTGCATGGGCTTGATCCATCTTTAATGGATCACGCTATTTAACAACGGACAAGTTGTTTGCTTTATTGCATTGTTTACGTTTTAACTTTTAACCGACATGAACAATCATTTCTTTCAACCAAACTATACAGATGTCACATCCTTTCTTGGTTTCCTTAATTATTATCGTATTTAGCATAATAGTTGCTTTTTTTTAGTAGCGTTATTACAAGAATTACTCTTAATTGATCAGAATAACAACATATATACTTGAATTTAACAAACCTAATAAACAGATTGGAATTATAAGGAAAATGTTGAGAGTAATAGAAAACACAAAAGTAATCCTAAAATAAAAATCTGAAAGTGACAAGGGGATATACACAAAAGAAGACATATAAATAATATATAGCACTGATAAGAAGAGAGTTGATCCTGGCAAAAAAAATAAGAAGAGAGTTGATGAACACGATCAACTATAACGAATACAAGTTCTTTTGAAAGAATCACATCCAAAAAGTTAGTTGTTGGAGTTGGAAAACCTAAGATTTTATATAAGACCCATCTTTCAAGCAAATATTCTTAGTGTGGAAGTTGTTACGATGCAGCCTTTGGAGAGCTGACGACCAGACGGCTCCACTTCATGGAACTTCACTTGACCTTTCTTGGTCAGCCCCTTTGGTCGAAACTCTCCATAGGCAACCCTCTTCAGTCAACTGGCCAAGATAATTGCTGGACGTCTCCACTCTACAACATTTTATTCGGCTCTTGAATCAATCTTATGTTGGTCAATCCTTCCATAAGTAACCCTCTCCAATCGACTATCTCTCAATGAAAACACCGTTATAATGTTGACTAGTCTCTAGTAGAACCATACTTTAAAAGCCGACTATTGAAGTTAGAGAACCCAAAAACGTTATAAGGTTCCTCTTACAAAGAAACTTTCCTAATGTTACACCAACTTGTATATATTGCTGAAATAGTGAAATACCAGAGTCATCTCTGTGCACTAAAGAAAAGTAACGTCTGCGCCTTCGTTATGCATCCAAAAAGCTTCATACATGTAATACATATGGTAGTAATATAAGGGTTCAGAATAAAAACTCAAATTAATACGCATAATTTAGCATTTAGGCCAACATATATCTCTACACTTTAGTGAAAGATACTGGGTGTGAGAGATTCGTGTAGGAGTGGGGCTTGAATATATGATTTGGTCAATCACGAGTTTGATTCGACTTAATTGGTTTGAAAATCTAAAAGTTATCATTTTGGTTTCTGGTCTCGAATACAATATGTAATGTAATGTCTCATCTTAATAACCATTTGTCTATATAAATGAAAATTCTCATTCCTAAACCAGATATAGCTAATTAATAAGTCTATAGTATATGCCTTTTCTTTTAGTTAGCCTTTTAAAAGGAAAAATTCCTCTCTCTGAATACGACTGTCTTCTAGAAGTAGATGAATATATAATCTTTTCCCTTTCTAAGTTACTTGACAACATCAATATCAATATAAGACATATGTAAACTATTTTTTTAAAAAAATTAGGTATTTTGGTTCCAATGGCTTACCAATGCATGCCTCTAATATAAAACCTATTGCAATCCTGATTATTTGAAGTTAGAAATTGTGTAAGACATTTTTCGGACTTGTGTAATAAACAAAGCCTCACCTTATTAGACTAAAAAAATGGTGAATGTATGGTACTACTTCATATCCTTAATACTAAAGTCAATTGATTTTTTAGAAGATTAAAAACAAACATAAATGAATTACTCTAAAGTATTAATATGTATATTTCTTTCCAAACTAATTTCTCTCACTTAATCTCCTCCAAGAAAAGATCAATTGACTCTTATATTAAGTATTGATGTATATAAAATAACAAGAGACATCATCCCTTGATTCCAATAAAGAAATAAAAAGGAAAGGAAAGTCTTCAGTTCTCAAATTGCACCAAATTGATCAGTATATGTCCACCAGGATAAATCACTGTCTAAGTGTCAACTAACACAAAATAATATTCCACCTCTCAAACATGTGGCATAGGCAAATTAGGCATCCATTCTTATTAAAGCCTTTCAGGTAAAATTGAGTTATCTATCTATGTACCTTCTAGGTGAAGCCATTATTACACTAAGAGGTATTGGATTCTCCAACTATATAAATAATCATCACTTTTTTTTTATTTCGTTATTGTTAGATTCATTTACCTTAATGAATGGATAAGACAAAATATATGCCTTATGCTTTACTAACATCAATAACAGCTAATTCATTCAAGTCTCGTTTATAAATAACATTGCCATTGACATAGAGCTTTAAACACGGGTTTATAACCTATGATATTAGATCAGTTTGGGAATGTAATAGAGAAGTATTTTTACATAAGTTGAAGTAAATTTATGGAGAAAATTATCTCGTTTTGTGGAAAAGTATTGTTAAACGTGCATTTGACTTTTAAAAATGTTGTTCCAAACCAGCCCATTGTGAGTGAGTGCACGCGTGCATTTCTTTGCCATTCATTTCATCATTCAGATTCCCTATGTTGATCTGATAAGAGTTGCAAAATGTATTTTATATATTTATATATATTAACAGCCGTAACTAAGTGTTTCATAAGTTATAATAACAAACATAAATATACTTTTTGTCTGGCTGCCAGTGTTTTAGGTATGATCTTAGAAGCATATATTATATATGGCATCAAATATGGCGGCACTTTGACTATAAAGTATTTCAATTGTTAGACTTGTTATAACAAAAGTAATTTTTACCTTCTCTTGATATTTAATATGTTTATATTATAAGCAGACACACACACGCACACAAACACACACAAGTATGTAGACTGATCACCTGTACATTAATTATATTGTAGAACTTTCGGTAAGTTTTGTAATGCCTTGTTTGGCACCATGGAATTATGGTGGGTAGATATAGAAATGGAAATCATTTCCATGATAGAGTTTGTTTGGTACAATGGAATTGGTTTCCATGTTGAAGTCAATTCAATCAAAATACATGGAAATCAATTCCATGAGGTTATGTATGGAATTGGATAAAAATGCATGAAATTCATTTTAAATATACAAAACAATTAAAAAAGATTTTTTTTAATTTTGAAGGGTTTTTAGGTCTTTTCATATAAAAATTCATGTCTCATTTCTATGACATACCAAACATACTTTTAAACTACATTTCCATATCCATATCCATTTCGAGTTCCATATCCATATCCATTAAAATGAATTTGCATACCAAACGAACCCTAAATAAATGCTCTGAGGGTTACACGTACACAAGATAAATATAAACATAAGTTGAGCTTGTGATTAACATTAATTTTCTACGTATTTTCTTTTGTGATATTGCTGATTATTCACACAAAACTATTGAGTTTTGATTGAATATGAATTAAGTGAGCTTAATATTTATAAAACTTGTCTAAGTTTTGATTATATATATAGGCACGACTTTTTAAGTAATCTATGTTCACTACTAGAAAATCACAGTTTAGCGAGGAAAATTGCGATGATTTTGAAATTCCTCTCTAAATATCTCAATTAGCGAGGAATTTAGCGAGGAATAATAAATTCCTCTCTAATGTCTAAATTAGCGAGGAAAATTAGCGATGACTTGGATGTTCCTCTCTAAAATGCTCAATTAGCGAGGAATTTAGCGAGGAATATTATATTCCTCTCTAATTTTTTAAATTAGCGAGGAAAATTAGCGACGACTTCAATATTCCTCTCTAATTTTTTTAAAAAGAATTAAATTGAAAAAATTAAAATATATATTTGAATAATATTATTATTTTCAAAAAAAATATTTTTACTTTTTTTTTACCAATTTACTCTCACTTTTCTCCTATTCCCATCTCCTCAGTTGAACCACGGTCACTCTAATTCAAACACTCATTCCTTGTCTACAATTTCTCCCTAAACCTCAAACCCTATGTTGATT